>JALHBL010001423.1:0-21676 GCA_023638675.1 Camponotus pennsylvanicus
TTGATTGTGATTTAATACTGATTTTAAATTGTAACATATATAATACATATACATATAAAAAATATTCCAATTTATTTTAAAATAATTAAAACATTTATAAAATTTTTTATTAATTAATATTTTCAGATACTTTGATGTTTTATAAAACATTTCAAATTAATATAATTATTTAAATATTTCATATATAAAAAAAAATAGAAATTTTTTTATTTATCCTATTTTTAAAAGTTTATATCTAAGAAATATAAATTATTTTGTAATTACGCAGTTTATAACATTAAAATATATCTATTTAAAAGTAAAAATGTAAAAATTAATTGCGCGCAATAATTAGGTTTAAAATCAATTATATTGAACATTGCTTTGTATAATAAATGTTCTCTTATCTTTTATATTTTTATTTATCGTTTATATTTGCGAATTTATGTACTACATTACAAAATAAATTTCAAATTATGTATTATATTATATATAAAATTATATATAATATAACCCTCCCATGGGGTACACCTTGTCGCGGTGGGAGGGCTTAGTACTTGGATGGTGCCTTGAGGTTTATCTTAAATTTTTTTATTTATGATAATCTTAAGGTGTCTGAATGGGAAGCTAAGTACCCTTTCGCGTCGTCGGTGCTGTCTACGTGCCGCGGACGGCAAGCGCTTCGTTACCGCGTTTTCGCGTTGTAGTATTCTCGCGTCGTCGCGTTTTCGCGGAACTTTTGGACTTTTCATATAAAATCCCAATTTCATTTATTGTTACGAGTCTCTACTTCCGATGCCAACTAACTGGGATATTTCGAGTTTGCACACCTTGCTATGCAAGGTACACTCTTGCTTCGTGCTTCGTCAAGTGTTTCGGCCCGAATTAGTTAGAACTCGATCGATTGCTCGGAATGGTCGTCAATGGGTCCCTTCTCTTTACTCGTCTACAGCCACACGCACTGCGTGTGTTAACCCTGTCGAGGAGTCGAGTGGATTCCCCTAGGCACGATTTTCGCTCGGTAAAAGGGGTTGCCTCCCCATTTTCTAAATTGCTGAATGTAAGCATTTAAAAAATATGGGTATCCTCTTCTTTTGCCATCTACTAGCCTGGTGTAGCATATAGCAACCGCGGGAGGCATAATATGTCCGGGCGGAGCACCTGAAATCGTGCTTAGCGGGTCCAGGTTCGATACGAGATAGGATAATTATGCGCGAAAAAGAGTTGGTGAACTTCATTTTCCTCTATTTCCGTCAATCGTTTCGTCTTCTTTCCGGTTTGGGCTTAGTCCTTGCTCGTTGTATCGTTGCAATCCTGACCTGTTGGCTCGAAGCTGATTCTCATAAGTGAAATGGGATTTTCGCTCGTACCGAAACCGGGAGTGCCGTTTAAAGTATAAATATACATATTAAATATATACATCGCGCGATCAAATATAAAATTTTTAATCGCATCGAAAGTGCGGAAACCGGTTAAGTATCGCGCGTAAAATAGCGGAAATAGCGATATAAAAATATCGCTCGTGAGTGCGGGAGTGCCGTTAAAAGTACCGCGCGTCAACTACGTGAGAGGAGGAGGAAACCTGGGAGAGGCATCTTGCATCGGCGAAGCAACCTGATGGTGAATATTTATTATTTGTATATCAATTGTTATAAATCGTACGCACAATAATTCGTTCTTATAATTTAAAGGAATTAAAGAGAAAATTAGAGAGAAAAATTTTTATAAAAATCATATATAATTATATATAATTCTATATAATTATTTATTAATTGCGTACGCGCGATTTAAATTAAGTAATTAGTCGCGTAATTTGATTTTTTATTTACATGACTTAAACAAGAGAAAAAGAGAGAAATTTTCACATAAAAACTCTAATTTAAAAGTTTCTACGTTCGAATAGCTTTTAATAGAATTCATAAATTATTACTTATTAGTAGAATTTTTTTCAAAATTTATAAAATTGTTTATACGCTTATTATTTATGTGCGCGGATATAAAATTAAATGCATATAATAATAATATTTTGACCGTGACTACAATTTGAATCTTCTTTGTATGTTACAGACCAACAAACTATTGTGAGAGGAGGAGGAGGCCTGGGAGAGGCATCTTGCATCGGTGAAGCAACCTGATGGTGAATATTTGTTATTTGTATATCAATTGTTATAAATCGTACGCACAATAATTCATTCTTATAATTTAAAGGAATTAAAGAGAAAATTAGAGAGAAAAATTTTTATAAAAATCATATATAATTATATATAATTATTTATTAATTGTGTACGTGCGATTTAAATTAAGTAATTAATCGCGTAATTTGATTTTTTATTTACATGCCTTAAACAAGAGAAAAAGAGAGAAATTTTTACATAAAAACTCTAATTTAAAAGTTTATACGTTCGAATAGCTTTTAATAGAATTCTTAAATTATTACTTATTAGTAGAATTTTCTTCAAAATTTATAAAATTGTTTATCTGCTTATTATTTATGTGCGCGGATATAAAATTAAATGCATATAATAATAATTTTTTGACCGTGACTATACAATTTGAATCTTCTTTGTATGTTACAGACCAACAAACTATTGTGAGAGGAGGAGGAGGCCTGGGAGAGGCATCTTGCATCGGCGAAGCAACCTGATGGTGAATATTTGTTATTTGTATATCAATTATTATAAATCGTACGCATAATAATTCGTTCTTATAATTTGAAGGAATTAAAGAGAAAATTAGAGAGAAAGATTTTTATAAATATAAAAATTTCTATTTAAAAAATAATTTTAAAATTGATAAAATCTTCCCACGTGTTTATATCTGCTTATTATTTTACACACCGGATATGAAATTCCGCACAATAATAATTTTTTGAAATATTGATTGTATTTTGAGCTTTGTTATAAATGAATTTTATATTTGTATGTTACAGACAACGTAGCTTCGATAATGACAACTCCGCTGTGGCACATCAATGCTCCGTTAAGTGACAAAAACTTTTATTTAATTTTAAAGTAACGGATTCATAGAGATTGTAAATAAATCCGTTGCCTTAAAATGGATGAGCTAGAATAGATAATTAAATTAAATAACTTTTAATAAATTTGTTCGAAATATATCGCATCCATTGCGAAAATATATTGCAGTATTCTAATTATAATGAAAAAAGATAGAGAAAAGATTATTTTTGTATAGATTTTACTTAATTTATTAAAAATAAAGAACACTAAAAATTGTATCAATTACATCTAATGCTAATTTATTCTTATAACGTGCATTTATCTTATTCATTTAACTTACTCTAATTTCTTATAGCTCATCCATTACAAAATTTGTTGTAGATATTGTTTTTAAACTTAATGTAAAGCCAAATGATTAATTAATGAAATAACTTGTAATGTGATAAATGTAATATGATAAATGTTATACACATATTAATTTTATATTTTATTATAAATTATGCATTACTATAAAAATTTATTAATTATATATATTATTATAATATCAATCAATTTTTATTGGTAATCTGCACAGAGACTTTTATATTATAAGAATTTTATATATTATACCAGGCTGCTAACAGCTGAAGCCAGAATAACCATTTACATTTGGGCAGAATTTACATACACAGATTAGATTAATATACATATTATGTCGTACTTCAATTTTTGCCGGCATTTATTAAAATAAATATAAATTTCTACGAGATAGTGATTAAAATGATCATAAGTGGTTATAAAATATTAAAATATAATATTTAAATAAATATAAGCAATAACCAGCAATTATTAAAATAAATATACAAGCAATACTCATATAAATTACAATTGCATCTTTCGAGAGCGACAGTTATGTTATGTTAAATTCTGTGATACCCGGCATAAATTCTGTCCAGTTATAAATGGTTGCCCTTGTTTTACATTTTATCATATGAGATATGGCCGTATTAGCAGTCTAATATAATATAGAGAAATTTGAAATTTGGCTTTATTTTAGTTTAAAAAATTAAATTGAATTTATTTTTAAAAATGCTAAAAAATGAAAATATTTAAATTATTAATTTAAATTATTAAAATTATTTTCAGGAATACTAAAAGAAATTGCAAAATTATAAATGTTTAAGAAGATTGTAAATTGTGTAAATACATTCCTATGTAAATTACACCAAAAATTATCGAAAGTATACGTATAATGATTATATAATAGTAATTCATTAAATTAACATATTTATTTTTATAGTATATATTTTTTAAATATTCATAAAAGAGTAACTATTTATATATTCATATCAAAGAGTCATTAATAAATTCGGAAAATTTTTATATAAAATGTAAAAATTCGATGCTAAATTAATGATTAAATATAAGCGTTATAAAATTTAACGGACGCCTTTGTTATACAATCGCGAGTCAATTATTATAAATTTAATGATATGATTTCCGTTAGATTTATCTATTTATGAATTCCATATCGCGCGGATCTGAATATTCTTAAAATAAATTATTAAATTATGATTGCGAAAATACCGTGTTCTTTCCGCGTTCTTTTCGCGTTCTTTTCGCGTTCTTTCCGGGTTCTTTTCGCGTTTCTTCCGCGTCCTTATAAAAGATTACCGTTTTAACAAAAGAATTTTATCGCTGTCCCTCTCTTCAGATAATATTCCTAAATATTGCTAATTAAATATAAAGAATTATCGAATAAGAGTGTAAAGATTCGATGTGATAAGTCAACGATTAAATATTAGCTTCACAAAATTTAACGATTACCTTCGATATTATAGGATCGCGAGTTAATTATTATGAATTTAATAATTTGTTTTTTCAGTTATAATTACGAATTTCGTATCGGAAAATATTCATAAATAAATTAATAAATTACGGTAGCGAAAACACCACGTTCTACCGCGTTCTTTTTGGCGTTCTTAGACGAGATTGTCGTTTCAATAAAAGAGTTACATTGCGTCATAGATTTTCCATCGTCGGTGCCGTCAACATGTCGCGGACGGCGGCATTACCGCGTTTCCCCGTTGTAGTATTCTCGCGTCGTCGCGTTGTCGCGCTTCCGCGTTGGACTTTTCGTATAAAAATCCCAATTTCCTTATTGTCACGAGTCTCTACTTCCGATGCCAACTAACTGGGATGTTTCGAGTTTGCACACGTTGCTATGCAACGTACACTCTTGCTTCGTGCTTCGTCAAGTGATTCGGCCCGAATTAGTTAGAACTCGATCGATTGCTCGGAATGGTCGTCAATGGGTCCCTTCTCTTTGCTCGTCTACAGCCACACGCACTGCGTGTGTTAACCCTGTCGAGGAGTCGAGTGGATTCCCCTAGGCACGATTTTCGCTCGGTAAAAGGGGTTGCCTCCCCATTTTCTAAATTGCTGAATGTAAGCATTTAAAAAATGTGGGTATCCTCTTCTTTTGCCGTCTACTAGCCTGGTGTAGCATATAGCAACCGCGGGAGGCATAATATGTCCGGGCGGAGCACCTGAAATCGTGCTTAGCGGGTCCAGGTTCGATACGAGATAGGATAATTATGCGCGAAAAAGAGTTGGTGAACTTCATTTTCCTCTATTTCCGTCAATCGTTTCGTCTTCTTTCCGGTTTGGGCTTAGTCCTTGCTCGTTGTATCGTTGCAATCCCGACCTGTTGGCTCGAAGCTGATTGTCGTAAGTGAAATGGGATTTTCGAGGACGAATTTCGTATCGGAAAATATTCATAATTAAATTAATAAATTACGGTTGCGAAATCACCTTGTTTTTCCCGCGTTCTTTTCGCATTCTTAGACGAGATTGTCGTTTTAATAAATGAGTTATCGTTGTTTCTTCGGTTAAATAAACATTAATAAAAGTTGCGTGGCTCGTACCGCCGAGGAGAAGAAACGATTTTCATCATGGAGAATTATTTCTCACCGGTTCTTGTGAGATCCATTCGCGTCGTCTAGTTCGGTGACCTGTTAAAAATTGGAAATTTTTATTGTAAGATTGGAACTAATCCCAGGTTTTCCTGGCAATTTCCGAAAGCAATGATTTCGGTAGTAATTCAACGACGATACGCTTCTTTAACGTCGAAATAATTTAAATAATATATATTTAGATGAGAGAAATGTATCTTTTCTTTTCTTCGTTAAAAAATGTTCTTCATTATTAGGATTGGTATTATTATTGTCTATATAATGCCAGAAAGATTTAATAGTAGATTAAATATGGATATAGCGTTGTGTATAAATTTTAATTTTTTAAATAATTTCATAATTTAATTTTTATTAATTTTTATGATAAAAATGATTACGAACGAATATATTTTGATAATTATTAATTAATTTGAAAAAATTATTCAAAATACATGCACAAATTAACGTATCCAAAATATTTTTATAATTTTTGTTAATATAATATATTATATATACGCGAAATTATGCATGAATGTTACATAAAATGTGCGAATACTTAAAAATTTAGAGACGAATCGAATGGGTACCCCTATATCAGTAAGATATTGATTAAAAGAAAAAAAATTATTAATTTAAACGTTACAAGAATAAGAATCTAGATAATTAATCTACAATTAATTATATATTTAAAATTATTTCATTTGTTTTATTTTGAACACTATTTGAATTGAATTTTTTTAAATCTTGCTGTTATCGGGTTCGATTCGTCTCGCGCGCGACGGTACCCCAAATTATGTGTTCGCACATTTAACACAAACTTCAATAATGCATGTATTTTATTATTTATAGATATAATCGTTTGTAAACACATTTCAATAACAAAGGTTATATCCATTTAATTTTCAATAAAGAAATATATTTCTTAGTAATGGAAGAACATGTTTTCTGACGTGAATATCAATTTCGCGAATTGTAAATGATGACAAGGGATAATTGTCTTTGATTTAATACTGAAATCATTGCTATCGGCAATAGTCCGGAAGATCCAGGATTCGTTCCCTCCTACAGTGAAATTCCCGACGTTCAATGGATCACTTAACTTTTCTTCGCCGATTGATCTTGCGAAATCTGATGTAGAAACAAGATGTTAATCGTTCTCCATTTTTAAGATCGCTCCTCTTTTTATCGGATTACCGGTATGTTACTCGCGTTTCTGCAATTGAATATTTTGAATATTATCGATTTATTTATCGTCGCGTTTTATCGCGAATTTTAAATCGCGATATATCTTATAAAAATTCGCAGTAATTCGGTCGCGGAATTGCATATTCACAAACATTACAGACCTCAAATGATTGTTGAAATATTTTCGATTTTCTATATTTACGTGATAATAGTTATATCGCGCACGTGTCTATTGAGAGCTTCGATTATTATATTATTAAAATTATACGTATCGCGATCAAATATTTCGCATATTATCGACTTATTTATTCGTCGCGTTTTCTCGTGAATTTTAAGTCGCGATTTATCTTATAATTTAATCGTTGACTTATACATTGAAGCTTTGTTTATCTTTCCACGTCTTTGAATATTGTTTTTAATAGTTCGTGCAAAATGCTGGTAGTGCAAATATTTTCTTCTATAATTTGAAAGACATTCGATAACTATATTAATGAAAATCATTCGTTCCGTTATTTTCTATTAAACGTGGCCACAACGCGATTTTTAATTATATTTTAAAGCTTATAGAGCTCATTTCTTCTTATTCAGCTATTCATGCGCGAAATAGGATATGTATTTTATTCTCAATCGTGAAATTTGTATAAAGTCGCGTATATATTAATCGCAAATAAATCGGACAGTGAATTTTATGTTCATAAACAATACGGATCACAAATGTTTGCTAAAATATCTTCGTCTGTCATCATTTGTGTGATAATAATTATATCGCACGCGTGTCTATTGATTCGATTATTATATTATAAAAATTATGCGTATCTCGCAATTGAATATTCGATTATTGTCGATTTATTTATTCGTCGCGTTTTCTTGCGAATTTTAAATCGCAATTTATTTTGTAATTTAATCTTTGATTTACATCAAAGCTTGTTCTATCTTTACACGTTTTAAATATTTCTTTTCATGGTCTGCACGAAATGCGTCAATAATGCAAATACTTTGTTCTATCAAAGAAATTCAATCAAAGAAATGATCAATAATTTTATTAATGACTCTTTTGATCATGATTATTTACGTTTATACGTTATTTATATAAAACTAATTAAATTCTATTATTCTATGTCGATTATTAATAATAAATATCGCGTAATTAAGGATCTCTAATCAGTCTTGTCTGGTCTATGTAAAAATTTTTAGTAAATTTTATATTATACGTATACTTTGGACACTTTCTTGTAATAAATTTTATTTTGTATTAAGTTTAAAATTATAGTTTATATTTTTGTATTATATTTTGTAATACATATTTCTAATGCATTGTATTTTATTTATTCTGCATTAAATTTTGTAATACATATATTTGTAATGTAATTATTTTTATATTACATAATTTAATATTTTGTAATGTGTTTTTTATGTAATTGCAAATTAATTATAATTTACGTTGTATATATTATAATTATGTAATATATATTTTTTTATATGTATTATATTCTCTGTTTAAAAACTTTATTTAAAAAATAAAAAAAAATAAAAAAATTTTTTCACCTCAATTTTTCCTCCCCTGTATCTCCGCCTTAACGAAAGCATTTGCCAGGTGAGGAGGTTTCAGTACTCTCATGAACCTGAGAGCTATGCCGGCGGTAACATACGCCAATATTCATATAGTCTATTCTTATAATTAAAATCATTTGGACAACGTATGGGCACACATATATACACATATAGGTAAGTAATTTATAAAAATTATTTTTATAAAAATTATTATTTATCATATTTATATATTATTTTCAAAATAATGATTGTTATACTCTGGTGCTACCGGCATTTTGTGCACATAGCACGGAACAAAACCAGAAATTGTGCACATTACATATTACCCTCTGAGAACATTCATGGACATTGGCTTTGTAGTTCATGTCCACGTTTTCAATGTCCATAGAGGGAGTATCGCTTTCAGTGATCACCTAAAAACAGGCCATGACATCTCTCAGTCTTCTCTCTGTCATGGCTTATCGGTCGAAAAGCGCATTAGCTCGAAGACTGTTATAGCCGTATCTCTTCTTTTGTGAGAGGAGCCCCAGAGCTCCATATATGTATCATAGAAGATAGAATAAATATTCATGCAAAAATAAATATCAATACATAATAATAAATGTATCTATATTAATAATAAATGTATCTAAATAAATATCCACTGAATGTTGTACGAATATCTACAGGATATTGATTTACATATCCTGTAGATATCTATGAAACTTCGAATTGCGGACATTTGGATATCTATAGCATCACTAATGACTGTTTTTCATATATTTATGGATATCCTTAGTGCCCATGAAGGATATCTAGTGGATATCTAATACTAATTATTTTCCGTATGGGGTAGGTTTATTAATCTCCGTGGAATGTTACCATCTTACAATTTAAGATTATTATAACCTTATTGGGATGTTGATGTGCTTTGAGGGTATATAATAAATATATATTATATATATATATATATATATATACATATGTTCTATAAATATGAATAATATTATAGAGAATTGAAACAGCTGTTTCAACATTTTGGAAATTATTGATCACATACTCGCGTTAGTTTTACTCATTATTTCTTTCACTCATTTCTTTAACACTCCTATTCTATTCTATTTTAAAAAATATTTCGAGATAAAATTATATCGAAAAATATACAGAAATCTTTTTTTATTTGGGACTTTCTATATTTAACGTAATATGAAATATAGTTTGTAACATTCTAGTAAAATTCTTTACAGATCTAATCGTGTTATCGGAAAAATCTCTTTGATATCGATCTACACGTTAGCTCTCTCGTGTCAACCAATCCAGGGACCACTCGAGTGATCTACAATTGTCAATCAATGACACCTCGCTTCCACTATCAAATCGTGGCTTCGTCCGCGACCTGCAGGTGTGGACATTGGCTACGAATGGAATAGTTGACGCTCTCTACCACCCCACGCTCGCTTTTTTCTCTCTTTCCCTCGCGAAGGGTGGACACAGTGGCTCGACCCTCGTCGTCGTCCCCACAAATTTCAGGGATCAATGCGTCGGTGCAGCAAAACGCCTGCACTACTATCCCCCTTCTCCATATCCCACCATTCCTCTCTATCATCCCCTCCACGCCCGTACCACCAGCAACAGCGACGGCAGTGACCGTGACAGCACACCAGCAACAGTAGTAGCAGCAGCTGCGACAACTGTAACACGGCAGTACTATCACAATCACGATATCGCCATCAGTACGAGCTTACAAGGCACCCTCCTTCCCATGCTACATCGCGTAGGCTGGTAGTAGTCTGGCCGTACCGGTGTAACTGGTCGTGTATCGCCCGAGTAGAAATTTTAGAAGGGCCCTAATAGTGGCCTGATAATCATGCCCTAATGCCTGATCAGGGGCTTATCAGGTAGCCCTTGTTAGGCCCCGACCATAAATGTGACGTCGAGAATTAACATTGCCTGATCGGTTTTCCTTATCAGGACCTCATGACTGCCCCTTGCTGCACCTTATATTTCTAATAGGGTACTGGTAGGGCATCAATAGGCTTATATCGATAAAATATTTCATTTATTGATCATAGATTAGATTATAATATTTCAATAATATATTTTAATAATAATGTTATTAAACCGTTTAACACTTATTATACATAAATAATATCACATATGTATGACTAAACGTTTAAATGGCATATTTAATTGGTCGCTACTTCTGTAGAGAACAGCAGCAAAAAAGGACAATGTTAAAAAGATGTCGATTTGGCCGCCAAGTGTCATATGATTTTTCAGGATATTTTCACTTGAGGGCCAAAATCAACATCTTTTTAATATTGTCTTTTCTTCTTTCGAACATGAAAATAATATCTAACATTTTCCAGATATGATTTCTGCTGCGCAGATCGCAAATATAAATAATGCAATGTCGCTTAAAATTTGCAGTTAAAAGTTTGTAAAATAATCGTATCTTGCTGAAATTTCTACAGCGACGCGAATCCAGTATTACGGAAATACTAAAATGATCAATGAGAAAAACGAAAGAGAGCGAAAAGCTGCATGAACATGTGTTACAAATAATTGAAATAAAAATAATTAAACGCTTAAATGTGACTTGCCATTGTATGTGTCTTGTAAAAAATTAATGAGCTTTATCCTAGCACGTGAATATATCTTACATTTAAAACATATAAGCGTAAACATAATATACTGTAACAAATATAAAATTTCACTGAAGATTTCTTTTACGTTGAAGATTCAATCATCATCATCAACAGACTCTTCATATCGATCACAAGTATGAATTTGGTTTAATTTTTTTTGTCGCATTAATCGATGACCTTCCCAATCTTTGGCATTGTTAAGTACGCTGCCTAATGTTGAATATTCTTCAACAACTTCTGTAATTTACGAAGGAAATTTAAAAGCGATTTATAGCACAACAATTGAAAAATTATAAAATACAGATATATATAAATTACAAAAAATAATTACTTTGAACGCATGACGAGAAAATAGTTGTCTTTAAAATCTGCTTTCCTTCCATTTTTTTTAACAGCCGTAAACGCCATAGCTAAATCTCTCGACATATATTTTTTTTAAATATTAGTCAATGACTTTAATAAAGTCATGCTTGTGTCGACATTTTTCCATAAATTTAGTTGCTAAAAACACATAAGTAGTAAATAAATACATTTAAAATTAAGTATACAATATTATAAATGCAAAATAAGTAGATAAGCAAAAACATCTTACAAAATCTTGTCGAAATGTATTGTTTTTTAGGTTTTCTTCAAATTCCATGAAGTCTGGTAGCGTTTTACATGGGAATTCTATACCATGTTTTTCAGCAAATTGAATATCAGTGCAAATTTGACGAGAAATGTTCTTTTCAAGGGATAAAGTATTTTTCAACTCATTTATGGTTAAAGTTAGTTGTGTTAACTGTGTACATATACTTCTAAATCCGGATGCCATTAAGCGCTCTAAATCTGTAATATAATGCAATAATTAAAATTAAGTATAAAATAATCACGCAATAAAATAAATATTAATAAAACATGCCATTAATAGTGTGTTTTCTCTCGTCAAGCTGATAAAAGGAACTATTTTTCTCAATACTATGTTTAGTATTTGAGATAATATCGTCATCATTGTATTCATGTCCTAGAAACCAACAATTAAAATATAACATCACTTTACATATTAAAGTTATTTTTATATAAGCAATTATTTGCAACTTTGAAGTAAAATAAAAATATTGTACATACATATATATCCTCAAAAACATCTTTTAAAGTAAAAAACAGTTGTATAAAACAGTTACATATATTATACTATAGATTTTTAGAAAATTAATATAGTAGTGTGTATCGGAACATGGTTTACAAATATATGTTAAAAACAATCGCGTAATAAATAAACAATTAACCTTTAGTTGTACAATTGAAACTTTCCATTTTCTTCAACTTTTGCTTATTGCATTTGTTTAAAGTTCCTGATTTTTTTTCCAGTATTTTTTGAGATTGCTCGGATTCAAAATTAGAGGTACCATCAAATTATGACCTCTAGATGTTGATGCCACTGCATAAATATTTGAATTTGTATAGTTATTATCTGAATAATAGTTAATTATTTTTGGTTCTTACAATTTTATATATGATTTTGATATATAATTTTAAACAATATATATTTACTGTATTATATATATTTTATGTTAATTCGTTATATTCATTGTCAATGTAGTAAACATATAACATTAGATCAATATTATAATTTCTTATTCAACAATATATGTTGTATTATACATAACAATTACATTGTTGAGTTGGAAATTTTAATATTGATATTAAAGTTGTAATGTTACTGTTCGTTGATGATTACTGAGATATTGTGTGGAAATGTAATTTATATTTTATTATTATAATATATATATATATATATATATATATATATATATATAATTTTTTACTATAGATGTTAATAAATGTACTATTTTTATTAACTTATTAATAATTTAACCAATAATTACATATTATTATTATTAAATTTATGATTTTTAAATAAAATATTGTAAAATAAAATTATATTTCACTTAGATATATATTTACCGTACGATTCAAATCTTGAATAAAATACTGTATACGACGAGCAGTTCGTAACCTTCTCATGCGAATGCGTGTCAATAAACGCTCTTTTTCATTTGTATTCATAATAAACATTAATAATCACTTTATTAATTAGATATTTAACATACTTTGTCACCACTTAGACAATAGATGATTTGCCAAATTGCTGGTTAGGTACTATATAGTTAATCCAACAAACAGATGTCCTATAGTATAGATATTTAACCAATAATTACATATTATTATTATTAAATTTATGATTTTTAAATAAAATATCGTAAAATAAAATTATATTTCACTTAGATATATATTTACCGTACGATTCAAATCTTGAATAAAATACTGTACGACGAGCAGTTCGTAACTTTCTCATGCGAATGCGTGTCAATAAACGCTCTTTTTCATGTATTCATAATAAACATTAATAATCACGATATTTAACATACTTTGTCAATAAACGCTCTTTTTCATTTGTATTCATAATAAACATTAATAATCCTTTATTAATTAGATATTTAACATAGACTTTGTGGCAACAGGCAAGAACAGAAATATTATCTATTCTCTGCTCATATTGGCGAATATTTTCTATTCCGCGTTTTTATTGGTAAATAGTTTTTATTTCCTATTCCTATTGCCTGTTGCCTGTGCAAGGGCCTTTACACAGCGCATGACGTGCTATTGATCATCGCACTGGCATCGCTCGCGTGGTTAAAGTTTTAATGTTTCCCTAGTGTTGTGTTGATTTTACTGTTATTAATCCGATATGCACGCACATAACATGGCGAGATAAACTTAATGTGATTATTAGTTTTCGAACGATTATAACTGATTCCCGCTCACAATGGAATTTATCTAAAATCCTCTTTAAAAATTGCTGTGGGATCGTGAATTGGCGTTTGCATTGTTGTCGCTTTATTCCGTTTGTGATTGGCCGTCTCGATTTCGCGATGTGATCGATCTCGCGATGATTGCGTGACGAGTCGGAGTCGGCACACCATTTGACAGTTCGAAAAATAGCAAATAAATTTTTTAGTAATTATTATGTTATGCTATAAATTATTTTGAAGAAAAAATAATTTGAATAAAAATTATCGAGGGAGAGATAATACTAGAGAATGGAAAATAATATGGAAAATGAAAAGATAAAGAAAAGAAAATATATATAAAGTATGAAAAGATAAAGGAAAGAAAAATATAATGCGGTTTGTATGTATGTGCAAATGTGTGTGTGTGTAGATAAAGGAACAGATTGAAAATATAATAAAACGCAATAATAATTATATTGTAATCTTACAACAGTATTTTATATTGTAATATAGATTTTTCTAACATAGATAAAACGCAATAATAATTATATTGTAATCTTACAACAGTATTTTATATTATAATATAGATTTTTTAACATAGATAAAACGCAGGAATAATTATATTGTAATCTTACAGGAGTATTCTATATTGTAATATTATACTTTAAATTAAAAATAAATTTCAATTTATTTGTAATTATCGCGATTACTTCTTTTTGTACTGTTTTGCGACTCTCGTGGGTAATTTCAATTTGTAAAAAAAATTATTATAAATATTAATTTTATATTAATAATTTAAATTAATGTTAAAATGTAGTTGTACATTTCAGCTCAATTTCGAGACACGTCCATATTGTCCTTCACTTGCTGCTCACGCATTAACAACCGCCATCAAGCATGCTGAACACGTTATTAACTTCTGTTCAAAGTGTCAGCATTGTTTTGTATTTTTTTGTAAATATATAGAGTATCTACTTTAATTTATTTAAATTTTATGTATATTAAAAAAAAAAAGTAAAATAAGCATTAATATTTTAATTTTTCAAAAAAATATATAAATTTTATGTTTTAAGATTTTTAATATATAAAATTAAGTAAATTAACCTATTTTATTTCATTTACATTAATAAACAACTTTCTTAAAAAAAGTGATTAACTTACCGAATGTTTTTTAAGGAATTGGATGATATCCGTCTAAAGTTTTTAAAAATGGCATCTTTTCTTCGTTAACTAATTTAACATTGTTTATTGAAGAAACTGAGAGATATGGGGGTTTGTCTTCAGATATTCGCATTCTTCCTGTTATTTTTGATTTTTGAACCATAAGTAAATTCATCTTTAAATTCTCCGTCATTTGTTATTAAAACACATAGTTTGTAATAACCATCTGTGATTGCTCCAATATAAAAATTATTATTTGATGGTTTCAAAAACCATTTGAATATAATGTATCATTTCTGCAAATACATTAAAATATTTTAATAATTAATTTGGATAATTTGTAATTTCTTTAATAACAAATTTATCTATTATATTATTATTATTATTACCTATTATTACACCATTCTTTGCTCTAGCATGACGCATTTGTATTAATGAAATTTCTTCAATTTGTCGTGGAATTTTATAAATTCCCAATGGTATGATGACAGTACAAGTTCGAATTAGCAACTCAAACGGAAAAGATGCATTATGCAAAAACTCTTTTTTTACAGGAATTTTAGGTACTACATTTGTAAAGTATAAACCTGTAATTAAAGTAAATTTTTAAATTATAACAATCTTGGAAAAATTGATGGTTTTAATACTATATAATTATTTACTAAAATGATATTTTGATATTATTGTTAAATTAAAATTTTCATAAATTTTTGAATACTATGTACTTCTCACATATTTTTTCTTTATTATTTATTTATATCTTTTATTTTTTTTTCATCCAGATAGAAAAGTATGTAAAAAAATTTTAGTATCTTTTTAATTTTTAAAATAAAAGATATAATATATCATATTAAATTTTAAATTTTGAAACCATTTTAAAAATTTAATTATTGTAATATGTAGTAATCTACGTAAAATTAACACCTAAAATAAATGCTAATATAATTGTAGTATTAGCAAGAATTTATCTTTAGCACATTTATTGGTGAATACATTTTAGAAACTAAGTTTGTACTTGTGAAATTGTTATAGCATAACATTATACAATTATTATTGAAGTCTTCTTAAATGAAAATTTCGAAAAGAAATTTGAAGATTTTATCTCGGAAATAGGGCATTTTAGAGAAAAATGTTTCAAGATAAAAGTTGCATGATTTAGGGATATATAAGGTGTCATATAGTTGCTTGTAAGTCATATAAAGTCATGATTTTTTTAAATGGAACTATTTTTGATTGCATATTCTTGCAGCTTATTTCGAGAGAGCTTTTCAAAATACTATGATAAAATATTTTTTTCATTTAATGATTTTTGATTATAAGACTTCAAAATTGCAGTATTTTTAACATAAAATACAAAATATCTTGTAATATACATGACCTTCAAACGATTATCCAAGTATCGGTGTGGGGCTAAATAGCTCAGTGGTAAGAGCAGTCGCCCGGCAAGCGAAAGACTCGGGTTCGATTCCGATTCAGCGACTTCGCCTCGATATTTTTCTTGTCTACATCTCTTCAGGGGGGTAAAGAGGATTTTATAGAATTCTCAAAAATGAAAATCTATATCTTGGTTTTAAAATAGTATATATGCCTTGTGCACGTTAAAAATTTTTCGCGAACAATTAATGTTTAAAAATTTAAACCATGGAAAATCTATTACATAGAGCCGAATTCTTTATCAATTTATTTTTCTCTAAAATGCTCTGTTTCAGGGGTGTACGGATGGTCTCAGACTTTCTGTACATTGTATATTATTGTAAAATTATTTCTAAATAATTTTCTTAAAATTATCTAAAATATTTATTAACTTATAATTAGAAAATTCAGAGATTTTGCAGAATCATATTATGGCATTTATTACCAAACTAAGACTTTTCTATCTAAGTGTTATATAATAATATATAAAATTATTTTTTTTTATATTTTTATTTTATCTATTTACTTTTCATTGAAATCGTAATTTGACTGGTACCAATTTAGTATATGCGATAAAGCTAACGAAATATAAATTGCTAAATTTTGTACATCTAAAAAGAAGTGCTAACATTAATTTTTAATTATTTAATTTCAAATTAAAATTATTAAAAGAGTTCTGACTCTAACGAAGAAGCTGATACAATCAATAAGCTCATTATAGTGTTGTTGTTAACATTTATATCTATCTTAATTATTTTTATTGTCAATAAATAATAAAGAATTAATAATAAATTATTAATATTAAGTAGATTTATAGTAATTATATATGTATGTATATATATATATATATATATATATATATATATATATATATATATATATATATATATATATATATATATATATATATACCATTTCTTGTCATTCTTCTCGTATGATTTTATTTGAAAGATTGAACTCACATAACCTGTTATTTCGCTGTAAAACAAAAAAAATATATTTTATAATATTTAAAATACAAAGCTTAAGTAAAATATATTTTATAATATTTAAAATTACAATCCTGATTTTGACGCGTAATTTTCTTAAGCAATATCTAAAACGATTTTTTTATAAATAAATTATAAAATTATAAATTATAAAATTTGTATCAAATGTATGTGTGTGCTTTATAGTTTTAATGAATCTATATAATATATACTTATTCTTTATAATTAATATGTGATTATATTAATAAAATAAAAAGTTGTTTATTTACAAAGTTGTATCGTTTTCAACAATATCCTCTAAAATTTCTTGTGTGTAAATAAATCTGAATCGGTAATTTCCTTTAAGATCATGTTCTCGTTTTCTGCAATGTCTTTTTTTTCCTGTGTTGGTCATTTTATTTTCTGCAATGTCTTTTTTTCCTGTGTTGGTCATTTTTATTTTCGTATTTTATTATTATTAATTGAAATTCAATTTTAATTCTACAAAATGTGACAATATTTATATTAACTAAAAAGCAAGATTGCAAAGATTATGTACATTTTTGAATTGCAATTTCGTTTATTTAGATCGAAAAAGTTTGCAACATTAAAATATTTTAATTTATAAAGGATGTTAAGTATCTATGTTTAAGATATTTAGATAGGAATTTAACAAAAACAAATTGTTGTTACATATGTTTAAAGATTTATAAAAAAATCTGAAGTCAATGAAACAATCAAAAGTTATAAGGAATTTAATTTTCAACAAAACATTTCATTGCATTGAAAAATAATTAAAATCGATAGCTAGAATTATTAAAACAAAAATTAGGAATTAGATTAAAACAACAGTGCAATTTGAATATAAAAACGACATACTACATTTCATTAAATAATTTTGACTAAATATTCAATTATATAATATATTAATATAATATATTTATATAATATATCAATTATATTATATATTATAAAAATATATGTTTACCTTGTAAAATAGATTACTCCTATAAAATTGCTGTAAGATTATTTTTTATGTTTTGATTACTCCTATAAATAAAATATTAAAATTAATAATTTAATTTTTCTTAAAATAGAAGTATGTTATAATTTTTTTGTTTGTGTACTTTATCTTGTTTGTGTACTTTATTATATAATATATAATTCAAAACTAATGTGTAACTTGTTGAAAAAAAAGATTTAAAAGAAAAAGTTAAAAAGAAAAGTTATTAAACATTTGCATGTATAGATACATTAATGTTAATTTTAAAATTAAATTATAATTTTTAACCAATAGTTAATAAATATTTTCTTTTACGGAAATATTCAAAGTGAAATAAAATTAATTAAACAATCGGAAGAATATACTGCGGATTTTCTTTTCCTTTTCGGAAAGAAATACTGCCTTCAGTTCTTCATCGGTAATAATACCTGGTATGATTTTTATATCTGATACATTCTCAACAAGCAAAAAATTTGGCATTCTATCAATTTTCAGAATTCCAGATATTTGAAGCTTTGTTTTACTAAATTTATTTAAAACATTACGATCTTTACATCGTATTTCAAACCGATCCGATTCCTACTATGTATTTTATATTTATTTAAAATTTGTTTTAATAGAAATGTGTTAAACTAAACTTTACATTTACATAGTAAAGAAAAATTATCTTACCATACTTCGTTGGAGAATTTTATTTTGAATATAAATTCCGAATTTCGAATTTTTTCTAATAACATTTACGTATTGCCTAATCTTTTATTGTTAAATCCATTATCACATTTCCCAAACTTGTAGAATGACGAGGCTGAGAAAAAGCTCCGGATATATGTATTACCTATAATAATAATATAAAACATTTTTGTAAAATATTATTTATTTAAAAAACAGTTTTATATTACTTAAAATAATTAAATCCCCTGTTTAATTCAAGGTTAAAAGTAAGATTTTTTTATTCATAACTTAATAACTAGACATCATGAATATAAAACAAAGTGGAAATTAAAGAAGAAGCTTTTCTTTCAGCAATTCTCTAACTTTAATTTCCATTGTGGTTTATACATATGATGCTTGATTATTAAATAATTATAAAAAATGTCATTCTGAGTTAGACTTGGATTAAATAAAAAAAATTGTGTAGATGAATTAGAACCAGAGTACACACTTTTGCATAACATAGAACACATATGCATAAGAAAATTGATTGTTCCAAAAGCAACTACATAAAGAATTCAACCAAAATGCAAGTGTGTTTTGGCCTTTAAAGTAATTAAATATTTTTTTTATTATTAAAACTAAACAATTTAAAAAAATTTTTATAAATTATTTTATAAAAATAAAATTAAATTCTATAACAATTAGTACTTTTACTTTTTATTCAATAACAAATTAAAGTAAAACATTATTATAATTTGTATATTAATTTATAGTAAATATTTATAATAAAACATAATTTTAATTTTATGACAAAAACTTACGAATGATGTTTGGAAGTTATGTATTACTCTATTTATATTATCGCCCCATATAGTAAGTTGTACTTTCCAGTCAATATTATTTGTTAAAAGCACTCGGCAACGTTCAACATTACCGTTTTTAGTTTTTACAGTAATTTTGCCATCGACTCGTTCCACCATAGCGATAAAACATCTGAAAATACATATAAAAATAATTAACACTTTATATTTGTTATAATATATTATTTGTATTTATAATATATATGTATTATAATTAATATTACATATTTGTATTAAAAAATAAGAAATTAATAAAAAATTAAATAAAACTTTTAATGTGTTTTTTATATATCAACTTAATTATATGACATTGCGCAATAACTTATTTTATTATAAATTCTTCATTCATAACTATTATAATTTTACAAATATAATAATAATATTAACTTTATGAGAACAAATTTATAAATATGAAGTTAAAAATTAAAAAAACAATTTTTTGTGATAATACTTACACTGTGCCATCATTAGGTAGCATAACTTCAAAAGTTCCCTCGGTGAGACATATAATGTAGGAGTATTACACAAATCATAATAAATGTCTGAATCACTGTCCATGTTTAAAATTTTATTTTACAATTTTGTTGTATTAGACAAATAAAACGCCAAAATATAGTAAATATTGTAATTTCGTATTTATATTTTGTTTTATAAAAGTACAACCAGATGCACTTCTATTATTTGTAGGTTACTATAGCGTTCCCTTTTAGAAAAAAAGATTCTGATATAAAACAAAACAAGAAACATTTGCTTTTCCTGAAAAAAAAGAAAGTTAAAACAAATAAAAATTAATGAATTTTTAAGGATACATGTACACTCAGTTATAGAAATACTTCAACATATGAATTGAAAACTAAACTTTTGAATTTTTACATTCTTGAGTAATATCTATAAAAAATAATTTTTTTATTATAAAATTATCAATATTATATAATATATATAGTGTATTTTATCGATAATGTAGAGAAAAAGAAAAATAGTATTAACTTAAATATACATAACATATAAATATATTTTCGCAATTTTTAAATTTTATAAAAAATATTTTTGATATATATTTTTAATTTTTAAATATTTATAAAAAATAATATTTAAAATTATCAATATTATATAATATATATCAGACAAAAATCTAATTAATTAATCGTAATTGTCAACATAGACATTATTTTTTAAATTGTAGTAAAAACAATAACAAAAGTACTGTCAAAACTATGAATAAGAAGCAACATTTTTCATTATAATTTTGACTATAACTTCTTTAATTAAATTTCATATGTAATTTTGTATTAAATTTTATATAAAACTAATTGAATTCTATATAATTAATAAGAAATGAGAAAAATATACAAAAATAACAATAATACTATTCTGAGAATTCAATATTATGTGTAAAATACAGTTTCAATAAAGAAAATCTACAAATAATAAGTTTTTATTTAATATATATTATTATTCAAACATTGTTTGGAAATTGCATAAAATAACTTTTGTCAAAAGTTGTGTACTTTATCCATTCTTTTTAAATCAGCATAGTCAACAATATGCAAAATTTTTTTAAATTCTATATATTTTTTTTATGTTTACTTGTTTTTCATTAAAATCATGAAA
>JALHBL010001424.1:0-24014 GCA_023638675.1 Camponotus pennsylvanicus
CCCCCCGCGTGACGTCACACCCCCTCGTGACGTCACACCCCCCCGCGTGACGTCACCCCCTCGTGACGTCACCCCCCTCGTGACGTCACCCCCCCCGCGGGGTTCCCCCCTCGCCCCTCACCCCCCTCGGAGCCCCTGCGTTAGAACTCTCCTAGTATTACTACTCTTATGTATAAAATCATATGAATAATTTATTTCACTTAGACAATCTATACTATTAACCTCTTCGCTTTTTATACTATTAACCTCTTCGCGGATTTTGTACATATACTGACGTATGCGCAGAATAACGTCCAATAAAAACGTGGCATATGTTTTCCTCGTCGTCCCTTCCGCAGTGGCTTCCCCCCTTGTCCAAGTATTAAGCTGACGCTCCATCTCTATATTCCTATATCTATGGGTCACGTAGGCATATATGAATATAATAGGAATTGCAGGGGGCTGCTTTGATGTCAGTGTTGGCCAAAACGGAGTGCGCATGCGTGAAATAAGTAAGTTGATCAGTAACGCCATCTGAACTTCTATCTTGCTTACTCTTCGTTTTTGCTCTCTCTCTCACACATTTAAATGTCCAATTAAATGCAGTTAAATGTCTACCTATCGTTACCCTATATTTGGCGGTAAATGACATTGCATGTCATTCGATCGCGGTTATTGATATCGTTTACAAAGCAATTATAAAGCGATTATAAAGTGATAATAAAGTGGCTGCGTTCAGCAGGAAAAGCTGCTTTGCAACTGTTATAAAATTCGTGAATCTGATTGGTGTATGCTCTTAGATTCAGTCAAAATTAAGAGCATACACCAATCAGGCTCATGAATTTTACAACAGTTGCAAAGTAGCTTTTCTGCTGAACGCAGTGATACAGTGATAAATTAACAGTGTCATAGCTAAATTGATAGAGTGACGGTGGCAGTGACAGTGACAGTGATAGATTTAAGTGAAAAAAGCAGTATCCTAAGGGAGGATAGCAGAGCTGTATAAATATTATACAGATCTTCAATTCTCTTGCAGGAAAAGCACTTTAATCTTAGCTCTGTTTCAGGTATACGAGTATATTGCATTAAGACTAAAGAGACTCAAAAGAGACAAAAGAGAAAAAAGAAAAATGAGTGCCAAAAAAAAATTATATTGTGCGGTATCCGACTGCAATTTAAGAAAAAATGTGGAAAAAAGACATTTTTTAAATTTCCAAAGGAGCATAACAGGTATGATCACTTATTTAATTATTTTTTATTTATTATTCAATTATATTTCATATAAACTATATTATCTCAACTATTCCTTTATATAATATTTTTCATATTTTTAATTATAATATATATTGTGTGTAATTATATATATTTATTTTTAATATAATATATAATTATTTTCTTACATTGATATATTTATAATATATATAGATGGTTGCAATGGGTGCAAGCATGTGGAAGATCAGATTTGGAATCAAAAGGCCCAGAATATGCAAGTCAAAACTGTCGTTTGTGCCATTTACATTTCGAAGAAAAATGGTACAACATCAACAAAATCAGAACTCGTCTTCACCCAGATGCTGTACCCACAAAATTTTCTGGGTCAACTTTTGACAAAAAGTAAGTTTACACTTTTAAAAATCAGATTATTCATATCTGCTTGAAATAGAATCTGTTTTTCATAATAAGAATATACAACATTTAATATGTAAACAATAAAATATTATTTTGCAGCAATGAAGCTATTTCAAATATGGAGGAAGAAGAAAACGTGTACCCGACAAAAACAGTTACGTCACATCCTCGTCGAATCCACATATTTTACGTGGCTTACGTGGATGCAGATTTATCCACGAATTATCTACGTGGATACAACTTTCTTTTTTCATTATTACATCGAAGTACTTTATTCTCGAAATATCAATGTAGATTTCATGTGGATATTTCTATTGAAATTATGATTAATTATTCAACGACTCGGTAATATTGTAATGTTAAAAGGTATTTTATTAAAATTTTTCAATTGTAATTTTGTATCTGAAATATTTCAGAAATATACCTGCATCATATTTTTTATAATATTTATAATATTTATATTATAATATTATAATATTTATATTTTATATAATATTGTATTTGCAATATTTCTGAAATCTTTCAGAAAGATAAAAAAGTGCTAAAAAAAAGATTATATCTGTATGTTTCTAAATATGTAATAGTACATATGTATATAGAATATGCTTCCTCGCTTTGCCGCTATGCGGCGCTGCATTAAATTAGCTAACTCGTATTCAACTTTTCGTCATAAAGTGTATATAAAGAACTGATACTAACACGGTCCGAAGTTTATTTTTTCTTTTAAGGACCATCTACGATGGAAGTAATATTGGTGGAGTGGACGGTGGAGTAAGGCGTAAGCGAATGGTTATTTTCCATTTCGCATTACTCCTAGTCTTACGCCTTACTCCACCGTTCACTCCACCGATATTATTTTCATTGTAGACGGTCCTTTAGTCAGTTTAATTTAATAAACTGATTTAATTTAAAATAATTTGTTTAATAATCTGGATCGCGCGTTTGTTGGGATTCAGAATATGGAACAGATTATTTGAAATTAAACGGATAAATGGGAGATAGCCTATTTATTGCGTATATTAAAAATAAAATATAAATAAAAATAAAATTATTCTTATGGCCGAGTGTATTTATATACTTTTATAAATGTCCAAGATATTCATTTATCAAAAATGAAAAAAGTAATATGTCTCGAAAGTTCATGAAATTTTCACATAGATTCCATGTAGATTCTAGTACCGTTTTTGAGCGGATTATCCACTCGAATATCCACGTGGATTCAACAATATTAATCTACGTGGTAATAACGTGGATTTCACGTACTGTTTTTGTCGGGTAAGTTATAATTACATTTATTATAATACAATATACACAGAGAATAATACAAAAAATAATTAAAATCTTTTTTACAGAAATACAACTCACGTCCCTTCTGAAAAAATGCAACACGACGAAGAAACACAAGTTCTGCACAAAACAGCACAACAGAAGGATGAAATACAAAAAATTGAGACAGATACTCAACTAGAGAAAAGAAATAGGTAAGTTTTGTATATTTATATAAAATCTTTTATATATCTTATATGGTTTTTTTCTAATAATAACTAAATACAAGCTAATAGCAAAACGTAACATCAATGTTATAATTTCCCATTAATATTATATCTGCTATCGTTTCTTGTACTGATATAGATTGAAACATTTTTACATCTACATATATATTTTTTTTAAACTATATAATAGTTTTATATAATATATATATATAGGTTTATATTTTATTTAAAGTAAATTTTACTTTTTAAACTAAATGTTACTTTTTATTATTTTATTTGAAATTATATAAATGTAATAATTATTTTTTTAATTTATGATTTGTTTAATTATGTTCTTAATTATAACTTCCTTCAAATTAATGTACAGATTTCATGCAACTGTTATTTTCATATATTTTATTGTTATTTTTAATTTTATAACTATAATTATTGGTTGATTTTCTATTTCTTTTTATTCTTCTTGATATCTAATATATTTGGAAATATTATAGGAGTAGTCCAGCAGGATCCAGTATCCCCACAGCAATCCAATCAAAAAAAACAGCCGAAGAAAATAGTCCTCGAAAGAGAAAATTGTGCATGAAGATTAAGAAATTAAAAGCGCAAAACAAATCGTTGAGGGAAACAGTTAGAAGACTTCGAATGGAGAAAAAGAAGCAGACAAGAAAAGCAATGGTTAAAGAAGAGGCCGAATATGAAACTTTAAGGAATTTAGGCTGTGTTATTATCTAAAAATTTTGCCAAATTATTATCTGCGCAAATTGATAAACAAATCAAAAGCAAACGTGGTATAAGGTATGATCCTGACTTCAAAAAATTTGCTCTATCTTTATATTTTTCAAGTCCGCAAAATTATAGAAAACTAAAAGAATCAATTGCCTTGCCTTCCGTACGTTCACTACAATTATATTTACAAACTCGTGGAATATTGCACCCGGCATAAATAATAAAATTTTTGACGCTCTTGCTATAAAATTAATTCACTCCCATTAATAGAGCGCCATTGCATATTGTGTGCAGATGAAATGAATTTAAAAGCTCATTTATTTTATAATATATCACGTGATGAGATTATAGGTTTCGAAGATACGGGTCACGATAAACCTTCCGTCCCTACAAAAAGTGTTTTAGTTATAATGGCACGTAGTATTGCAGGTAACTGGAAAATCCCTTTACTATTGTGTTGTAGAAAATGCATGTAATAGTAAAATTTTGAAACATTTAATTTCTAATATTATAATTAAGTTAAAAAATTGTGGTGCTAGAGTGCATGCATTGGTGACAGATATGGGATCCAATTTTATATTATTATCTCGCGAGTTAGGCATTTCTACAAAAAATTCTACGTTTTTGGTTGAAGAAGAAAAAGTAATTTATATTTTTGATACTCCGCATTTAATTAAAGCTAACACGTAATAACTTGTTACAACATAATTTTCAATTTAATAATAAAATAGCTTCGTGGGCACATATTGTAGAATTTTATAAAAGAGACAACAAACAATGGATAAAAACTGCTCCTAAATGATCCAATTATCACATTCAACCTAATAATTTCTTAAGAATGAAAGTAAAATATGCTATCCAAATATTTAGTAATCATGTAGCTGCAGGTATGTGCACACAAATGTCTTCCGGTTTGCTTGCAACTGAAGCAGTTGGCACTAGAGCTGCCAGATCCGGGACGCAAACAACATGCAACCCGTAGTGGAGGGGGTAACAGACATCTGAGCGTAAGCGTACGTGTGAGCTCGGCGCTTCGGCTAGCTCACACGTACGCTTACGCTCACATGTCTGTTACCCCCTCCACTACGGGTTGCATGTTGTTTGCGTCCCGGATCTGGCAGCTCTGGTTGGCACTATAGATTTGATCGATCATTTTGATAAATTATTTGATATTTTAAATTCTTCATCTCTAGTTACACCTAAAGAATACGGGAAAGTTTTCACGGGAACTAAAAAACAAATAGAATTTTTAGAAGAAATGTTATATTTCTTAAAATCTATAAAAGTTATTAAAGAAAATGGTTCTAATGTAAAAGTTAAATGCTTTGAATGCTGGCAGATCACCCTTAGGGTGCCGTCACATACGGCGTAACTTGCATAAACGTAACTTGCGTATTCTAGTAATTTTTAATTGAAGTTACGTCATTTTGAAAGTCGGCTTTCACATGGGGCGTATTGTGCGGAATGCGTAACAAATACAACCAATTGTAGATTAGATTTTCCGTTGTACACTCTAATAGAAATGCTAAGAAGATTTGCGATTGGTCTTCGTAACCTACGCGTCTCGAAAAGTACGCATCATGGGGAACCGATATTCTGCATACAACCCAGTCAGAAATGTATAGTTGTTGTGATGTCGAATTAACGTCAAAAACCAATGTTGAAATAAAGTTGAAATTTTGATCGAATCGACATCGAAATAGTACAAAATTTTGACGAATTTTCGACTATCATTTCGACATAATTTCAATGTTGAATCAACCAGTTTATTAATATATATTTCAATAATTAATGCTTTTATAAAAAAAGTAACTTTATGTAATCATGCTCATATCAAAAATAATTTTTCTTTTACTTTTATAAAATTTTTATTGCACGCTATATTTATTTAAAATAATATTGACAGAGTTTATTATCATATTATATCATATATTATATTATAAAATAATGAACGCAAAAATAATAGCCTTATCTATTTCTATTCTCTTTAAATCACAAATGTTAAAAGAGTATACTAGGAAAAAAGCGAATTGTATTTTTGTTTTGATTTGCATATTAAGACCCGGTTTACAAACGTCGGTTAATTTTAACCTCCGATTAAATTATATCTGTATCTTTTTAAGAACGTATCTGAAAAGAAACGAAGATATAGTTTAACCGGAGGTTAAAGTTATAACCGACGTTTGTGGAACCGGGCCTAAGGTAAATGTACGAATTATCCTGCGATTATCAAACAAAAAAAATATATTGCATATTTCTCTAGATAATTGTAAACTGAAATAAAAACTAAATATCACATACTAAAAACAAAATTAAATATCACATACTCGTTACAGTGAAAAATAATGTTGGCTGCGTTCAGCAGAAAAAGCATCTTTGCAACTGTTGTAAAATTCGTGCATATATGCTCTTAGATTCAGTTAAGATGAAGAGAATGTACCAATCAGATGCACAAATTTTATAACAGTTGCAAAGCTGCTTTTTTTGCTGAACGCGGCCGATAGACTTTAAAGCATTTTTATGTTTGGTAAAGTATCTTATGCATAATTACATACATCTAGTTATAATCTTATTATAAATTGAATATCACATAGACGATATATTATTTTGTTCTCTTGCCCATTGTTCCATCATCCTGCCGACGCCAAGGAGCTTGCTTCAGTCAAGATGAAGTTGCTGCAGCAATCTCAATTAATTCTGCCTGTGGCTTCTTGCTTAAAATAGCACCTGAAAATGCAACACATTTTATGTTTTGCAATTTCTTTTAAAATTTCTTGCAAATCTTTTAAAATTTCTCTTAAAAACCTCCTTCATGTAAAATAAGGACATCAATAAAATTTAAATATAAAAAAACTTTAAATTGTTTTAAAGATTAATAAAAAAAGCTTGTCATTTATTGTTAGCTGAAGATAATCCGTGAATAAGTGTACAAGAGATAAATTAAAACTTTATTATATCTTTGTACATAGAAAATAAGAATATGACTTCTGCGATATACTTCATATTATGTACCTTCTAAATATTATGCCAGATCAATGATTGATGACACTCAAAATCCTTATGGAGAAATAATATAAAATAGTAAGTACTTATGACTTTAATATAGCTAAACTTGCTTCTAAAATCAGAAAAATAATCAAATAAATTAATATTTATCATAGTTTATCTGAGAAACATAGACTAGACTGCATGATAATTTATAATAATATTTGTTAATAAATGTATTAACAATATATGTAATATTGTTAGTACATATAGAAGTAGTATATAGAATATAGAAACAATATATGTCATCTGTAACATTGAAAACAATAGAATATGAACATATATAATTAGAATAATTAATTAATCTTTATTCTTTTTATTAAAGTATCTGAATTTCGTATGAAACAAACAACAGAAATCTTAATCACTTGAGCATAGCATTCTTATTACATAAAAAAATAATACTAATCAGATATAAGAAATGAATATAAACACACACACACACACACACACATAAAAAATGTACAATGTATTATATGTAAAAATAATTATATATGTACCTTGTTATTCTCATCGATGTCCATTATGTACTGTTAATTTGAACTTCTTTTTTTATCTTGTAAGATGCTTTCATCAATAAGAGTTGATTTTTATTTCAGCAAATGTTAATCTCTACATACAATAGCAAAATATTATAAAATAAAAATAAATATTGCCAGTTAAATTTAGTAATAGCAAAAATATTTGTTCGCTATACACTATTTACAAAGTAAATAGCCAATTTTACATTTTAAAGCATTAATTTTTCTGTATACGAAAATTTTCCAATTGTACTAATAAACAATTTAACACTTTTAAAATATTTATTTTCTATCTTATATTAATAAATATTCCATTCTCAAAATTTAATAGCTTTATCAGTTTTAGGTTAGGTTGAGAGATAAATAAATATGATACAAGATTACATTACTATGTGTATTTTTCACTACTGAATAAAATTGTTTTATAATTTAACTATCAAAAAGAATATATATTAATGATCTATTCAATTTAACTTATTGTAATATATGGTGTGTGTCCACGTGTGGCAAAGCCGGCATAGGCACTACGTAGCGGATAAATATTTTTGCTATTACTAAATTAACTATTTGCAACCGAATATTATATTTATTAAAATAGAAATTTATTTATCCAATCTTACCTGTCGAGACTGCGAGACTTGCAAAACTCGGTTAGCAAAAAGAAATATCGCACACACAATAACTGCACATAACATATGTTTGCACACATCGATCTGTGCTTTCTGTTGTTTCACCGCGGTTATGATTACCGCGCGTAGTTAGAACGCATTCGCAAAAAAATTGCAAAACCTTATAAAAATAGTTCTATATATGTATATATATATATATATATATAATATTTTATATATTTATGCCTCAATATATTCTTAATATTTTTCTAATATTAATTATATCAAAAATTTTTAATTATAATTATCGCGTATAATTTTTATCTCTTGCAAATTTAATATTTTATTAATTAGTAATAATAAAAAAATTACTTATAATTAATTTAAATAATCTCACGCTATATGAAACATTCAAAAATCATAAATCGATATTGCACGAAAATCAAAAAATTTATTCAATTATTCGACTCAAGCGGACGCATCAACTGCAGGTCAAACGTATCGAATCAACATTGAATTGACGTTACATCTCTGACTAAATATCGACTCAACCAGTTGTCAACCATATCGATGTTGAATCAACTTTGAATCAAAGTTACATTTCTGACTGGGAAGTATGTGTGAAGTGGAATGTATGTAATATTTATAAAGTTAAAAACATTGAAGTATATATTTACTTCAATCTTTTTAACTTTAAAACAGTACATGTGTTCTTGAGGCCACGTTAAGGATCGGTGATACCAGTAGGCTTACTATTCAAAAAAATATTAATTAAATCTATTATTAATCTAGTATTAATCCTAATTATGTTATAATAATTTAGTTAAAATTAAAATTTAAAGTTAAAATTTGAAGATTAATATTTACATATTTATAGGAAGTAATTCAGAGGTTTTAATCCACAGAAAAGTATAATAATAATGGATCCTAACTTAATATTGATAATTATTTGGAAACGATGGCAAAAGTGGAAGATCGTTATTCATATTTTATTAAAACTTTTTGACAATGCCTCTTCAACCTACACTATCCTATGTCTTGAACAATACTAAACGACACGCTTACTAATACACATACATCAGCGTTTCTTCCGCCAAAAATTGGATTCGGCGTAACGATAATAGCGTAAAGAGCGTAAAATAACTAGGCGGAAGCTGATACTTAAATGAAACGATGTGATTGGTCGGCGCAAGTTACGCTTACGCAAGTTACGCCGCATGTAACGGCACCCTGAGGGTGCGTCCCGATGGAGAAAGAAATAGCGGAACGGAATATCCACAAATATATGCATAAGAAAATGAACCAATCAATTTTCTTATGCTTATGGTTATGTGTTATTGCAATTTTATGTGCTTCCACCTTTAAGGCCATCACACATAAAATTGCATAGCTGCATATGCATAACATAAGACCATATGGACCAATGAGCAACGAGTATTATGTTATGTAAGTCAATATGGCGACTTAATACTCGTTGCTCATTGGTCCATATGGTCTTATGTGATGCATATGCAGCTATGCAATTTTGTGTGTGAGAGCCCTTAAGGGTGCCGTCACATGCGGCGATCGGTTACACATTTTCCCGAAAAGTAGAGGGGATAATGTTGGTACCAACAAAAATCTCTAGGGGCATAATTTTAATTTCTGTGAGTTAGTAACACTGTTCAAATAATAGTCTGTTAGGCCTCCACTACAATGAGTCGTAAGTCGTAAGCAAATTGACTAATCATGGTTGATTATTTTTGAAATAATTGACTATGGTTGGTCAATTCGCTCACTACTTACGACTTACGAGCCACGACCATTGAACTATAGAACTAACTGGAATGAGCGCTCCTTTGTTACGAGCCGAGCCTGCCTGTGCGACAAAGGCCATCGCTATTTGGAATCGCTTTCTCTGTTACACTAACATGCTATAGTATATTTCTCCTATAGTTTCATGACGTACTATTTGTGCCCATACCTTAGGCCCAATTCCACAACTCACTTTAACCGAAGTTTAACTCGTTAAAGGAGGATTTACATTGCGTCCAATGTCTGATGTATGACGTCCGATTGGATACAGTGGGCTTTGGGCGCAATGTAAATCCTCCTTTAACGAGTTAAACTTCGGTTAGAATAAGTTGTGGAACTAGGCCTTAGTCAGTATATGTTCGAACAATGAATATACAAAAAATATTATTGTAATGAAATGGATTATTTAAGGAAATATACCCAGTCAGCAAAGTCTGTTCAAACAGATTTTGTCAATTTCTGCTACAAATTTTTGTCGACAGTAAGATTGCAGATTGTATAAAAAATTTGTTATATCAAATGATGATAATAGAATGTCAGCAGAAATGTTACAAAACCTGCTGACATAATTTGATAGCAGAAACTGAACAGGATTTGTTTAAAATTATCATAGCAGATTGGTGGCAGAAATAGAGCAAGATCTGCGCAACATAGTTTGATATCAAATTGGTTGCAGAAACCGAGCAGGATCTGCGCAATGAAATTTGATGTCAAATTATCGGCAGAAATCGAGTAGAGCCTGCTGATATAACTGACGGCAGATTGATGGCAGAAATTGAACAGGATCTGTGCGACGCAATTTGACAACAGATTGTCGGCAGAAACCGAGCAGGATCTGCGCACACAATCTCTGATAGCAGATTGACGGCAGAAACGGAACAGAGTTTGCATGATTCGATAGTTCCTTCACTTACCGCTACGTGAGCTGTACTTTCTCGTAATCTAATTTCTGTCAGAAATATATATAAAGTCGCGAATATGAATAAAAGACTAAAAATATAGTAATTATCATTTTAATTTCTATCACTTTAATTTCTTATATCTGATACAAGCAGATGAGATTCAGAATATTAAACTGATTGGAATCAATATGATAAATGGAAAATTATTCATGTACTGCCTATTTGAGGCATAAAGCAAGAATTTAATTCTAAATAAATTACATCTCCAGTTTTACAAGTTACATTTACTTTTATTATTTACTTTATTATTAATTTAATTAAATTAAATTAGTCCTTCGCTATATGAGATATAACTACGATATAACATATATTACATTAACATATATTACGATATAACATATGACATATATGTCATTTTAGAAGAAAATTGTAATTAACTTGCCGATAATATTTTTATTTAGCACTTGTAATAATCAATTTTGTTGCATTTATATAATATTAATAAAAGTAAGCGCAAATCTTGTGCAGTTTCTGCTGTCAATTTGCCATCAGGTTGCATGCGCAGATTCTGCTCAGTTTCTGCTGGCAATCTAACATCAAATTGCATCGCGCAGATCCTGCTCGGTTTCTGCCGACAGTTTGTTGACAGGTTATGTTTTACAGACTCTGTCGCCAAAACAAAAGCTTAATGCGGACACAGATGGCTACGGTTCTGGTGTGGGATTCTGATCGAATTTGCTGCCAATCTGCTGCCAACCTGCTAACATTTTGCTTACTGGGTAATGACGACAATAAACAAAATAAAATAATGCTTTATTTTGCTAAAGGACCCCGCGAAATCTTTATGGAAAATGGCTTTCGGTCAAATGTTTCGAAACTTTGCAAAAAGATAGTTCTCAACATGTAGATTAAAAGTGTCCATGGGCATGAAGCTCTAAAAATTCGAGATTTTCAGCTACAGCCATCCAAAGTGGTAGATTTTTGAATTTCTGCAGCATATTCCGAAGTTCGGCAACGTAGTAGCTTATCTTAGTTGGGTTGAGGTTTTACAAAAAAGTAATAAATACAAAAGTTTTGTAGAAACAAAAAAAGCAAAAGAAGCAAAAAAAACAAAAAAGTCTGCCACTGACAGTTCCAAGCCTGTATTTAAAAAGAAGAGGATAAAATAACAAATACATGTATATATTTTCAATCTGACACACACACACACACACACACACACACAATTAAGGCAGTCTACTTAGCACAAAAAATCATAAATCAGATAGTCTTGATAATTCTCATGATGCTGTAAATCCGCACGTTACGCATGGATGGCGTTTATTTAAAAACCGGTAACTGCCGCCGCCAACATGTAACGGGTGGCAGCGAAAGCTGGCGGCGCCAATATAACGCGTGAGCGAAGTGGCACGGAGCTCTCGCCTCCGAATAGCGGAAAAGAAAGTTCAAACAAGCTGTGATCAATAAAGTATATTTCAATTAATAAAAGAGTCTATTCCATCCGTCCGGTTTCTCTCGTCATCATCTTTCTTCGACGAATAATTCAAAACTCTATCAGACGGCATCTTCGGACTTTATATAATAATAGAATCTCGAGTAATCTTTCATCATCAGAAGTGGGATCACCGGCTGGTGGAATCCTTGTACGTACACAGGCCAAGGTCAAGATCAGGACACCTGTGTAAAGAAAATCGAGCGTGTTAATATGGAGCACGTGGCACATAAAAATGGATCGAGCAGCATTGGAGAGGCTCACGGTCGAGCAACTGCGACAGGAAGCAGCCAGGTACCGCCTTCCAACGACAGAGAGAAAGATCGATCTGATCGAGGCGATCATTTCCCATCTCGAGGACAATGGCCCTGTCGCAGATTTGTTGGGGTCAACTCCGGGTCAGGAGGACGCCGGAGACAGAGCAAGCCCTTCGAGACGACCGGATTCGCCGGAGCAGACCGATGTCCTTCGCCAGATGGTTAACGCGCTGCAGAACGTTATCCGACGGCAGGACGAGGAACGAGAGGAGCAAAGGCGCTGTTTCCAGGAGCAGCAGCGGCAGTTCGGCCAGCTACTGGAAGTCCTCACGACGCAGAGAACCACGGGCACGCCGGCGATGAACGGCGCTTCAGAACGTGAGAATCCAGTTCCTGGGCCGTCTGGCCTTTCGGAGAGATCGACCTCGAGCTAGGAGGCAGCCCCTGCCAGGGCGTCAGCCTGGTCGACGGGCGGCGCGATTCAAGCGTTGGCCTCGCAGATTCCAGAGTTTTCCGGAAAGGAGGAAGAAAACATGCGAGCCTGGGTCCGCAGAATTGAGAAGATCGTCCAGGTGCATGGAGTTGGCGACGGCGTTACGTTGCTAGCAGCCTCCAGCAAGCTATCAGGATCTGCCCGGAGATGGTTCGACATCCAGGGCGGAACGGCGATCGAGTCGTGAACGGGTCTCCGCGACGAGCTGGTCAAAGTATTTGATCAGAAGGTGCCATTCTTCAAGGTCATGCAGAAGATTGAAGGGAGAAAATGGTTACCAGCCAAGGAGACCTACGATGAGTACGCCATAGACAAATTGGCGTTCATGCATCGGGTGGACTTGACGGAGAAAGACAAAATCCACCTGTTGATTGGCGGCATCACACTGTCCTCGCTGCGCGGCACGGCGTTATCCTTGAACGCAATGACGGTGGACAGCTTCATGGAGGACATGAGGCGGATCACGCAAGGCGTCATGGAGCAAGACAGGAAGCCGACGGCGACGAACTCGGTGGCCAAGGCCAAGGATGGAGCCTGCAGGAATTGCGGGAAGAAGGGTCACGGCCATAAAGAATGCAGAGGTGAGATAATTTGTTTTTATTGTAAAGAGAAGGGACATCGACGCTTCGATTGTCCGCTTCTCAAAAAGAAAGATGGGAAAGGACAAAAACAAACGGCAACGTCGGCGGTGGCGGCTGGAGTCTCGGAGGAGTGTTCCTCGGCGGACGTGGTGGCAGACGTGGTACCAGTCGTCCAGGAGGGTCCTCGCCGGCTCGTCATCGAAGACCCCGTGATCGACGTCGATAGTCTGTTGGGCAAACGCAGACAATTAGCGGCGTTAGTTGATACCGGTAGTCCCGTTTCTTTCATGAAATTTAATATATTCAGTAATTACGTAAAGCCGGCGCGCGTAAAGTTAAACTCGACAAAGAGAGTATTAAAAAATTTGAGCGATCGAGCGTTAGAGATTTGCGGAACCGTTAAAGTTCATATAACATTGCGAGCGATACCAGGAATTGAATTTTTGATATCTTTCTTTGTATTGAAAAACGATTCTTTTAGCGCTGATTTGATTATAGGTCGCGACTTTTTCATAAACGAAAATCTTACTTTGATATTGAAGCCTTCAGCTCAAGGACAAAAAAACACGGTCGAACTGTTTGCCCACTTGCCTCTTTGTGTTGAGGAGCGAAATAATAGCCTGGAACAAACAATTGATAACCTTACAACAGACTTCAGATATGATACAGAAAAGCGATTAAAAACATTGATACGCGATATAGAAAATAAAGAGATTATACCGGTAGAAGATGACTACTGCGTGAAGGTCAGGCTCAAAGATGAATCCGTGTATGCGTACGCTCCCCGGAGATTCGCGCACACCGAACGCCTTCAGATGCGGAAAATTACCGACGATCTTCTCCAACGGGATATTATCCGGCCAAGCGTATCCCGGTATTGCGCAAGGGTCGTCCCTGTAAGGAAAAAAGACGGTAGCATGAGACTGTGTGTCGATTTACGACCATTAAATAATAAAGTTATAAAACAAAAATATCCATTCCCTGTAATAGAAGAATGTCTCGCGAGGCTCGGGGACAATAAAGTATTTTCGTTGTTAGACTTAAAAAAGATAGCTTTCATCAAATAAAAGTACATGAAGACTCGATGAAATATTTTTCGTTCGCGACTCCCGACGGACAATTCGAATATAAAAGACTTCCGTTCGGTTATTGTGAAGCACCGGCCGAATTTCAGAAAAGATTGATACAAATTCTAAGTTCATTCATCCGGGAAGATAAAGTAATACTGTATATCGATGATGTATTAATTCTGTCAAAAACCGTTGAAGAAAATTTAAAAACGATAAAAGAAATTATGCTCGTTCTTAAGAAATACGGATTCGCATTAAACTTACCTAAATGCAAATTTCTTAGAGAAAAGATAGAGTTCCTCGGTTATATAATTTCGAAAGACGGACTTACATTAAGCTCGCGGCACACGGAAGCCGTAAAAAATTACAAACAACCAGAAGATCAGCTTCAATTGCAGAGATTTCTCGGTCTCGTAAATTATTTTCGGAGATTTATTAATAATTACGTGGGGATAGCACAACCGCTTCAAAACCTTTTAAAAAAGGATGTAAAATTTGAATTTGACAACGCGTGTACCAAGTCTTTTAATCAATTGAAAATGAAACTCACTTCGACGCCGGTGTTACGCCTGTATAATCCTGCAGCAGAAACGCAGCTGCACACAGACGCCTGTAGTACGGGCCTCGGCGCGATCCTACTTCAGAGACAGGATGACCAGTCCTGGGCCCCAGTTGCGTATTTCAGCCAGACCACGAACAGTGCTGAAAGAAATTATCATAGCTATGAATTGGAAATGTTAGCCGTTGTGCGAGCTATTGAAAGATTCCATTTATATTTGTATGGTCTAAACTTTACAATAATAACGGATTGTAATGCGATTGTATATGCGGTGAAAAAGGCGAATCTTAATCCGAGAATAGCGAGATGGACTCTCGCGCTTCAAAATTATACGTTTAATATAACTCACCGTCCTGGTTCACGCATGTCTCACGTGGATGCACTCAGCCGTAGCGTTGCATACGTAAATGAGCTTCCCTCGAGCGCGAGTTGGAGTTCCGTCAATTGACTGACCCTAGAATACACGAAATAGCAAAAGAATTAGAAATGCGAGATAACGATCGATTTAACTTAATAGATGGATTAGTATATTGACGTGAAAACGAACATATGAAATTTGTAGTGCCTGAATCGATGATAATGAGCATTTTGCGGGCTCATCACGATGACATGGCACATTGTGGCGCGGAAAAAACATTATTAGGCATAAAACAAAATTATTGGTTCCCTTCTATGCGGAAAAAAACGTATGATTATATAGAAAATTGTCTCACCTGTCTTATGGCTAATAATGCGACAAACAGATTCGAGAGAGAGACTGCTCTGTATCCTTTGCCCAGCTCTCCGATGCAGATACTGCACGCTGATCATTTTGGACCGCTGCAAGATACTCCTGAAAATTTCAAACATATATTAGTTATAGTAGATGCTTTTACCAGATTCACGTGGTTATTTGCAACAAAGTCGACAAGCTCTAAAGAAGTTATATCACATATGGGAAAATTGTTCAATACTTTTGGAAAACCGATAGAATTAGTAACAGATAGAGGCACGGCTTACACGTCACATGAATTTACTGATTTTGTCAATAATAATCGTATAAAACACAGAAAAGTAGCAGTAGCGGCACCTTGGGCAAATGGTATGGTGGAGCGAGTCAATAGGTTTATCAAAACTTCTCTCACGAAGCTGTTACACACATCCTCTGATTGGAATCAACATTTAGGAACATTACAATATATAATAAATAATACTTACCACTCAAGTGTTAAGACGAGTCCAGCAAAACTCCTCTTAGGTTTTGATCAGCGAAGCCACACCGATTCAGCCTTCGCTCAGTTTACTCAGATTCTTGCTAACGTTGATTCTGATCTAGAAAAAGAAAGAGAAGAATATAGAGATAAAGCCCTTCAGGCAACAGATGCGATAAGAAATTATAACAAAAATTATTAGGACCAGCGTAGTATTAAGCCAACAATGTACAAAGAAGGCGACTATGTATTAATTAGAGATACACGTAATATACCCGGCAAGAACACTAAATTAAAGCCGAATTATAAAGGTCCTTACCTAGTTGCAAAAAGCCTGGGAAATAATCGATATGTCATTCGTGACATCCCTGGCTACAATCTGACAGCTAGACCATTGGACACAATTCTTTCCGCGGATCGGATTAAGCCATGGGTCAGGCTAAAGGATTCTACAAATAATTAAAATAAGTATAGTAATAAGTTAGTAATAAGGCATAAATCTACAATTATTTTAAGAGATTATTGTTAAATTAGTTGAAATATGACACTATATACTCTTTAAGGCCAAAGAAATGTGCAAATTACCTTTATAAGACACTGAGAGCACTCACCAGTATTATTATAACCGTCACTGTGACTTATTGCGACGTTAACTATTAATGTAAATAACGTTAAAAATATAAAATATGTAGTCGATAAGGTAGAAACCAACCGACGCACCGAGACGGTGCGTAAGGCCAAGATGGCCGATGCTGTAAATCCGTACGTTACGCATAGATGGAGTTTATTTAAAAACCGGTAACTGCCGCCGCCAACATGTAACGGGTGGCAGCGAAAGCTGGCGGCGCCAATATAACGCGTGAGCGAAGTGGCACGGAGCTCTCTCGCCTCCGAATAGCGGAAAAGAAAGTTCAAACAAACTGTGATCAATAAAGTATATTTCAATTAATAAAAGAGTCTATTCCATCCGTCCGGTTTCTCTCGTCATCATCCTTCTTCGACGAATAATTCAAAACTCTATCAGATGGCATCTTCGGACTTTATATAATAATAGAATCTCGAGTAATCTTTCACTTCCTACATGCCTATGTTTCTTAAACTTTGAGGACTTATAACTTTCACTTTCCCCAACGTAAAAAGCTTTTCATAGAGTGTTTTGGAAAGCTCTCGACCGCAATTATACAAATATGCAATCAAAAAAGTGCGAAGCTCTGGCCCAAAAATCAACCTTATTGGTTCAAATTCCTTCAAAAATCTACCACTTTGGATGGCTGTAGCTGAAAATCTCGAATTTTTAGAGCTTTAGAGCCCATGGACACATTTAATCTACATGTTGAGAACTATCTTTTTGCAAAGTTTCGAAACATTTGACCGAAAGCCATTTTCCATAAGGATTCCGTGGGGTTCTTTTTGGTGAAAAAATTCTGTATACAACTTTAATGCGCAGACGTATATTTTTAGCTAAGGTAATACATGAAAAAGAGAGACGGCAATACCAAATAGATACTGTCTCCCTCGGCTCGAGGTCACCGGGCAATAACAAAGGCAGCGCTCGTTCCAGTTAGTTCTATAGTTCAATGCTTACGACTCATTGGATGCATCCAGAAGAACAACCTCTTCTTCTTCTTTCTTCGTTATGGCACTGGGCAATATTATTTTTCGCCCATGCTGCCAGATATTTTCGTTATTTTCAAAGTTAAATTGGTTCAACCAGCGTTTGAGTGGTCCAATTATATATGCACTTCAGTCTTATGAAGGAAGGATAAAAGAGAATTTATGATCTTGACAGTAGGATCTTTTAAGGGCAATCTACAATGGCAGTAGCAGTAGGTCGTAGCAGTCGTAAGCGAAATGAATCAAATCCATTTCCTATGAATTTCGTACGTTCTACGGCGGTCGCGCATACGCAGTCACGGAAGAATTCTGCGTTCTTAATTCTGATTGCGCATCCGCCGTAGAACATACATTATAGCCGTAGGAAATGGATTTGGTTTATTTCGCTTACGACTGTTACGACCTACTGCTACTGCCATTGTAGACTGCCCTTTAGGATTTCAAAAATGTCATAAGGAGGAGGCGCGCCCAGGGCTTTCCTGAGCGAGCTCGTCAGTTGCGTCCGGTGATTCCTCAACAGTGGACAGGACCACAATATGTGCTGAATATCTTGTCTGGGAGAGCCACAGGACAGTCCGGTCGTCTGAAAATGCCACACCTATGGAGGCTGTAATTCGAATTATAATGGTTAGATCGGATTCTACAGACAGTTACTATTTCAATACGAGTAAGATTAAGTCTATCAAACCAAGGACGCTTCGCGAAGACCGGGTAAAGGCCAAAATACTGCGCGCCGCGAAGTTCTGATTGCGCACGCAAGTATCTCTCAACTGTAGTGTGATATTTTTCCCGAGCAATAGAGTAAAAGTCAGTGTGGGGAGGGAGATAGTCAATCGCTTCACCGTTCTGGGCAGCCTCCCCCGCCAGGAAATCGGCCGTTTCATTACCAAGGATCCCCACATGGGAAGGAACCCAAACCAGGGTGATGTCAAGACTCTGCAAAAAGGCTGATCTCAGCTTGTTTTTCAATACAAGTATTAAGTATGGAAGATCTCTGTTCAACGATTCGTTGGGCACAGTTTCCACTACGCTGCGGGAATCAGTAAATATCGAGGACCTTTTGATGCCCCTTTCCAAGATGCAATCTATGGCACAAATAATGGCGATGCATTCGGCCGAAAAAACAGAAAAGCAGCCATCAAGCCTATATTTCCTCTGAATCAGAATATCAGGGGAATAATAAGCAGCGCCTAAATGCGGGAATGAATTAGTCTTAGATGCATCTGTAAAGAAGGTACTTCCGTCCCTAATAAGATACAAAAAATGAGAGAAAAACAAGCTGAGGAAAAGTTGCTAATGAGATTTGCTCGACCACATGTGGGGGTGTATTCAACTTTTGGAACAAAAGTGGAGGTTTCATAAGAAAATAGAAACAGCGGAATCCTGGTGAAAGCTGCGATTTTAGCTCTATAATCCTTCACGCAGCGATAGGCCCGATAGAGAGGAAATCTACCGACCAAATCGGTGGAGAAGCCAGATCCAAAATAAGAAAAATGAAGGTTCTGAAGTTTGTCTATTAAAATATTAGGTCTAGTAGTTAGAGATTTAAATAAAAAGTTTTGAGTTAAAAGATCCGATCTAAAACGAGCCGGGCTAATACAGGTCTCAGCGTATACTATATTACAAGGTGTGGAACGCCTAAGACCAGCGCAGTATCTCAGGGCTCTACGTGATACCCGTTCAAAGCGTTCCGTGAGGCTCTTGTTATGGAACGGGAAAAGGAAAGAAGCGTAATCCGAGGTGCCCCTGATCATAGCTTTGTAAATGTTAAGCAGAGTCCTAGGATGAGAGCCCCACCAGACTCCTCTCAAGAATTTTATTATATTAGCGAGTTTGTCACATTTATTTATAACGTAATTAGCATGGAGAAGGCCGGTAAGTCGGGGGTCAAGAAGGACCCCTAAAAACCTGGCAGAGGACACAGGATAAATACTAGTATTTTCTAAGAGAATGGAGTAATTCATGGGATTAATTCTTTTTTTCGTGAAGATCATGAGAGCCGATTTAGAGGGGGAGATCGTTAAACCCCGCTCGAACAAGAAGGCAGACAGAGCCCCCGCCGACCTCTCGAGTGACAACAGAGAAGAGTCTATGTCAGAGGAACGTTTATACAAGGCGATGTCATCAGCAAATTGGATCATCCGACAACCACCAAGCAAGGAGGATTCGCATTTTGATAAGTAAGGATTGAAAAGAAGGGGACTCAGAATCGAACCCTGAGGCACACCCTTATGAGAGAAAAAGCTCTCTGTCAATCCTCCATTCACGACAAACTGCAACTCTCTGTGACACGTTAGCTGATACACAAACCAACAAAGTTTAGGCGGAAGGCCCAAGTCAATAAGATGAGAAGTCAAAATAGAGGGGATAACATTATCAAATGCGCCCTGTATGTCAAGGAATAGACAACTAGTTGATTGTTTTAAGATAAATCCATGGTGGATTTCAGTAGTTAGTATGCCCAGATTATCAAGGCATGAGGTTCTTTTGCGAAATCCGAACTGGAAAGGAGAAAGGATAAGAGAGGATTCCAACCACCAACCAAGGCGATACAAAATAAGTCTTTCAAGGACTTTAAGGAGACAAGAAGTGAGGGAAATTGGACGGAGTTTACCCGGGGAAGATTTGGGAATGAGAAACACCAAGGAATGTTGCCAAGAAATTGGAAAAGAGCCAGAATCAAATATGGAATTGAGAACATCAAGCAAGATTGTTAAATACTCTTCCGGTAAAAGAGAGAGCATTTTATTATCGATTCCATCAAATCTAGGAGAAGAGCGGGTTTTTAAATTGCGGGTGACCGACATCAATTCCTGGAGGGAGAAGGGACAATCAAACATCTTGCATGAATAGTTCGTTGGAAATTCGTCGATTGACGAGAATGAACGATGGAAAACAGAAGGAGGGCAAAGGGAGTTAATAGATTCTTGGACGGAATGCGAAGGATAGAGATTGGAGGAAGGAGGAATGATAGGATCTTCGAATCGACGGGATCTAAAACGCTTGATGAAGCGCCACAAATGGGAGATGGGGGTGTTCGGATTAAGTGTAGTACAAAATTCCTTCCAGCCTTTGGTCTTTTCCGATCTCAAAATTCTCCTAGTGATTGCCTCTTGTTTTTTAAAGGCAAGATAGTTAGAGAATGTAGGCTGTCTTTTAAAAATAGAGAGAAAAGAGCGTCTGGCACTGACCGCCTGTTGACAATTGTCATTCTACCAAGGAGCTGGTGGGGAGAATCTATTTCCCCTTTGTGAAGAGCATCGGTCCATTGTGTGGGGCCTATCAGGATCAGAATGCCATTGACGGCGAAGGTGGTCCGTGAAACAGGAATATTTCTGGACTGAGTTCAACAAGGGATCACTCAAGGACTCCCTCAATGAGTCTAATGAAGAGAAAAGATTTTTAACAAAAATTTCGTCGCAATTTTGAGTGTCTAATTTTATGGGAGAAAAAGCTCTTCCTTGTTGGAGCACGGTTAAAGAGAGTTTGTGGTTGGATAATGATCACTAAGAAAAGTGTCGTCAAGGACTGCCCAATCACAGAGGCCTATAACAGAGGAGGAGATGAAAGTAAGATCGATGGCAGAAATCCTCTGTCCCGGGCGTGTCAAAAAAGTAGGAGAGCCATTATTAATGTAGGTGATGGAGGCCTCAATAGCTGAAGAGAGCAATAGCTCACCTTCATTGTCAGAATGTTCGCAACCCCATTCTCGGTGATGTGCGTTAAAGTCACCAAGTAAAATAACGTTCGTAAATGACAGACAAAAAGCAAAAAGAGCACCGTACTCCTCCGATGTGAGGGAGCCTCTAAGATATCTATAGATAGAAATAATAGTTAAGTCAAAATTTTCAAAATGAACCGAAATAGCCTGACTATCAAGTCTGCCCTCATAAGAGATACTGTTGTCGATATAAGAATAGGATAGAGTGGGGCAAACCGCCAAGGCAAGACCTCCAAATTGAGAGGCTGAGTCCTTACGAAAAATGATGAAATTGCGGAGGGCAAATCGAGAGTCGACAGTTAACCATGTCTCAGAGAGTGCTAGGGTGTCATATTTATCAAAAAGGGCCGAAGAAACATCAGACTTACTCCGAATGGAACGACAGTTCCACTGTAAAATGGCCAAGGATGAAGAGGCCGAAAGGTTATCAGGAGTAGAGTCAGTCATTATGAGAGCGGTCCTGGGCAGATAGCCCGATTAAAGGACTCACAAGGAAATGATCAATAAGGCCACTCACAACATCACGGACGCCCAGCGCCGCAAGCACAGGTTCAAGCTTCTCCATTAAGGCACCAATCAGGTGGAGGAGCACACTCAATTGTGACGCTTCCAAACCCAAAAACCGCTGGATCAGCGAGAAAAGCGGAGGAAGATCGGGCGTCGCATCCATGGCCACCCCGTTACCGGAAACCGAGGGGATTCTGCCATTAGGGTAGAATAAGGAGAAGGAACCAGAAGAGGAAGTATCAGCCTTTAGAGAGGACGTCCGCACAAATGGTCGGGGTGGCTGTGAGGATTCGTTACTATTATTATTATTGTTGTTGTGATCTTGAGTTTTGGTTCTCGGTTTAACGGTTTTTTGTTTGAGTTCAGTGGAAACCCTGAAAAGAGAACCAAGGAAGTCAGAAGAACAAGAGGATGGCGGAAGCAAGGACTCACCCGACGAGCAGTTTCCCTTCTCGGAGGGGGGATGCGCTAACACCCGTGAATAAAGACGAGAGGGCGGAGGAGGCGAGGGAGCAAGCTGCCCACGAAAAGAGGGGGAGGAGTTAGGGAGCCCAGGGTACTCTCCATCCTGAAATAATGGACGACCTCTATTGGGAACCGGCTCTCGACCTCGTATACAAGTTGCAGCCTCCGACAAAGGAACATTCTCACGCGCAGAAAACTCTCTGATCCTCCTCTGAAGAACGTACTCAGGACACGAATAATCAGAAGCCCTGTGCGGCCTTTTACAATTTATACAGACTGGGGCGAAATCTTTCCTAGGGCAAGCCTCGCCATCGCCATGTCTATCGCCACCACAATCCATACAACGAGCGCGGCTCTTGCACTGAGCGCCTATGTGCCCGAAACGAAGGCATAAAAAACACAAAGAAGTCTTAGAAACAAAAGGGAGGACGGAGTGTCTCAACATATACAAATATATACAATCAGGTAAGGATTGACCTCTAAACGTAATCAATATAGTACGAGAGGGGATCAAAGTATTAGTATTATTTACATTATTATTTACATTAGACTGAACCGAAGAAGAGGAAGGGAGGGGACCTCCCTTTCGCCTATTCAATCTCTGCACCGAAAGTATCGCTATAGCAGATTCAAGGCCAGCCAGGATCTCCCCATCAGAAAGGTCGAGCGGAACACCGCGTATGATACCTTTTCTAGTTGTGCGATAAAGCGGAATGTATGCACAATAACCCTTTGCTTTTAGAATTTGACTCGAAGTTAATTTATTGGCAGCTTCACGAGTTTTGAAGCGAATATTGATTTTAGAATATCCAATTTTCTTTAGTTCAAGGATTTCATTTTTATTAGAAAAGAAAAGGAGACGGCCGACCGCTAAAGGATCAATAGGAGAATTTGCAAAATTATTATTATCACTAATCCTTTGAACTATTACATCAAACGGTCCAGCAGAATTAAGACCATACATATTCGCGTTAGGGAGGGGAAGATCCTGGAGATCCGCAGAAGCTGCATCGCAATCCGAAGAAATAGAGGCACAATTAGCCTTACCTTGGAACGAATGACTATCCCCCTCACCCAGGACCTGACGCTTACTCACGGACGAGGCGGTGCTCTGGTCCTTTTTCCTTTTATTTTTATTAATTTTCGCTTCCGCGTCCAAGGGATGAATACTAGGGTCGATGTCCATGTCGGACTCAGTCGCTCCGATTGACCATTATTTGGTTGCGAAATAGACAAAATTGTATTAGAGTTAGTCAGTAGTGAGTCTAGGCCGGTTCTAACCCAGGGGCTCCGAGGGGGGTGAGGGGCGAGGGGGAACCGGCGGGGGGGACGTCACGCGGGGGGTGACGTCACGAGGGGGGTGACGTC
>JALHBL010001425.1:0-161046 GCA_023638675.1 Camponotus pennsylvanicus
ATATACATAGAAGAAAATGAGCATTAAATATATCCTAATAAAGTCATGTAAAGATAGGGATCCAGAAAAGATAGAGATTTATGTGGGAGGAGGTCGGACGTGTTTATATGCCCATTTGATCAATGAGCGACAGAATCCATTCATAGCAATGGCATCGACGCATATCCTGTGGAGAGAGCATAAAGTTTCGTCGATTGCTTGAAGCTCCATGGAGTCCCCGCCTAGAGTGCCAGTTGCATGAGCTTCTAGGTAAGATAGCTCAAGAGGCGAAACGTTACATTCTTTGTAAAATTCTTCCAATAACATTTTTTGTTTATCTAATTTTCGGAAACGGTGCGGTCGGGCCCGTTCGGAGGGGTTCGGGTTGCGCGCCGAACTCGGGTTTTCGCCGGTCGGCGGTTCGGGCCACGTCGGCTATGATCGGCGGTATTCGGCCGATTTAACGGATTAAAAAGGTGGGCGCACCGCGCCCCTGCCTCTGCCCGGCGGGTGTTCTGCCGAGCGGCAGCTTCCGGCGGATGGAATTGCCGGGAATCGTAACGATGCACTGGGATGCATCGTTACATCACCCCCCATTTACAATAAATGCCCGAACTGGGGGCATTCGCTCGGTCGGTCGGTCGGCTATTTTTTTTTCTCGGGCTTCGCGTTTTTCCCCTTTATTGGAGGCGACGGCAGTAGCGGATCCTTCCGTCGCGGGTAAAACGGACGATCCAGCGTCCGTTGGCCGTACGAGGTTTATATCTGCGGGATACATAAACCACGAAATGCGGAATCTCCACGATGACTCCCGGCTCTACCTCTACGGGAATCGGTGGTGGAGGTAATGGCCCCATGGGTCGTAGGATGGTCGGCGGCTCGGTCTTGTTGGCCTCTGGTTGTGCTGGCCGGGGTGGTCTCTCGTATGGGCGAGGTGCCCCTCTCTTCGGCGGTGGTGGCGGTGGTGCGAGGAGAACCTCCTGTTTTCGCCGATTTACGTGGTCGGATCGTTGTATGACAGATCGGACCTTCGGTGGCCGCGGCGGTGATGGTGGTGCGGCGGTGCTTGGCGGCGCGGGTTGTTCGACCCGAGCCGTGTTGGCGGCTCCTGCTTCATACTCCTGAAGCAGGGCGGTGATCTCGTCTATGATTTCTCTTTGCTCCATCTTGCTCGATGGTTCGCTCGGTTGTGTGCGCTCTGTATTGCTGCCACCTCATGCTCGTGGTCGGTGTCGTCCTCGGGGGGGAGAAGGTTGTTGTTTATTTGAGCGGCCTTCATGTCTTGTATGTGAACATGCCTTATCCATTTTCCCCTCTTGCTTCTGAGATCCATTATAACGGATGATACGATTCGTCGGATCTCATATGGCCCGCTGAATTTGGGCGCCAATTTGGCGTTATACGCTTCGCTTTTCTTTGACAGAGGGTGGTCGCGCTTCCACACCCATTCGCCGATGCTTGGTTTCCATGGCCGGCGGCGGAGATCGTAATGGCGTTTTTGGCGGTGAAACGCCTGTGCGAGCTGTACTCTTACGAGCTCGTATGCCTCCGTGAGCTTTTTCCGAAGGTCATCAGGAGCGTCGCGCTCCGCGGTCAACTGGTCGGTGTCCCCAGGCCCTGGTAGCTCGCGCCCGTAATTCAAGAAGGCGGGCGTGTATCCGGTGGCGTCGTGGAGAGCCGTGTTGAAAGCGAACTGGAATGCGGGGATATGCTCGTCCCAGGCCCGATGATCCTTTTCTACGTATTGCGTGATCATCGTTTTAATCGTGCGGTTGGTTCTCTCTACTGGATTACACTGGGGAGAGTACGCTGGCGTGGTGACGTGCCGTACGTTCCATGCCCGCAAGCGTTTTTCCAGCTGCTTGGACTTTAGTTGCGTCCCATTGTCTGATAATACCGTGTCCGGTCGGCCATGTCGCAGAAAGATGCGCTCGGTCAGTGCCTTAGTGACGGCGTTGGCCGTGGCCCGTCGTAGAGGCACGAGCTCTACCCACTTCGTGAACCGATCCTGTAGCACGAAGAGCCACGTGTGTCCCTGATGCGAACGTGGCAAAGGTCCGACCAGATCCAACGTCAGCTGTTCCCAGGGTCGGCCGATGTACGTTGAATGGAGTGTTCCGGCCGGTCGTTGCTGCGAGGCCTTGTGTGCCTGACAATTCTCGCAGGCTCGCACATAGTTCGCTATGTCGCGAAACATCCCCGGCCAGTAGTGTTTCTCGGCAATGCGGACGATCGTCTTGGCGATACCCATGTGCCCGGCGGTGGGAGCATCGTGGTATCCACGTAGTATCTCCTTCCGAGCCTCCTTAGGTACGCAGCGTTTCCATTGCTCCTCTGCTGCGGTATCCTTGAAGTGCAAGCTGTGGTATATAAGACGGTACAGCTTCCCGTCTTCTATGCGGTAGTCGGGGTGCGCAGCGGGGTTGTGCTGTACCCCTTCGTAGATTCGGCGGTACCAGGAACATTCCTGGCGTTTCGCGGCGCAAGTCGCCGGGTGACGCGATAGCGCGTCCGCGACGCGATTGAGTACCCCGCGGCGGTACTTCACGTCAAAATCATATTGCTGGAACTCGAATACCCAACGTCCGAGGCGTCCGGTCGGTGATTCCAATTTCTGGAGCCATCGCAGGGCCTGATGGTCGGTTATGACGGTAAAAGAGTAACCTTCGAGATAACTCTTCATACGTCGGATGCCCCATACGATGGCTAGGCATTCGAGCTCCGTTGCACTATAATTGCGCTCGGCCGCATTTAAAATGCGGCTGGCGTAGGTGATCACGCGCTCGCCTTCCTCAAAATTTTGTATTAATACGGCGCCGAGTCCGGTCGTGCTAGCGTCGGTTTGGAGGAAAAAACGGCGCGTGAAATCTGGACACGCCAGAACCGGGGCGGAAATGAGAGCGCGTTTTAGTTGCTCGAACGCGGTCGATTCCTCCGCGCCCCATTTCCAACGGGCGTGTTTCTTAGTTAATTGTGTGAGCGGAGCCGCGATCGTGGAAAAACTCGAAATAAAACGGCGGTAGCACGAGGCCATCCCCAATTGACGTATCTATTTCACAGACTGAGGTTCCGGCCAATTGGCTACGGCTTGGATTTTCCCGGAGTCGGTGCGGATTCCCTCGCGGTCGATGACGTGTCCGAGGTATGTTAGGCGGTCAACGCAGAAACGGCATTTCTCCGGGTTCAGACGGAGGCGCGCGTTACGAAGGCGGCGGAAAGTTTCCTTAAGCAGCTCGAGATGCTTTTCGAAAGTCCGGCTAATGATAATGATATCGTCAAGGTAGACGAAGACGTGCGGTTCTAATTCGGACCCAAGAACCGAGTCCAGTAACCGCTGGAACGTGGCCGGAGCGGAGTGTAGCCCGAACGGTATGACTCTGAATTGATAGAGCCCTTTGCCGGGTATGGTAAACGCGGTGATTGGTCGACTTTCTGAGGCTAACGGCACCTGCCAATAGAGCGGGTTCCGTTAGCGCACGGTGCGATAGCGCACCAACCCGATAGCACACGAAAAATTGACACAATTCCCGATAGCGCACCAACCCGATAGCCCACGTCCCGATAGCACACAAAATAAATCGCGCACAATCCCGATAGCGCACCAACCCGATAGCACACCAACCCGATAGCGCACGAAAGCACTATCCCCTCACACACGCACTCTCTCTCTCTCTCTCTCACACACACACACACACACACGGGGGGTGCAAGGGGGGCCTTCGGCCTCCCTCCCGCACCCACCCCGACCCCTCGCTTCGCGTGAAAAGTTGCAAAGTGAACCCGTGCGCTATCGGGTTGGTGCGCTATCGAGTTGGTGCGCTATCGGGATTGTGCGCGATTTACTTTGTGTGCTATCGGGACGTGTACTATCGAGTTGGTGCGCTATTGGGAATTGTGTCAATTTTTCGTGTGCTATCGGGTTGGTGCGCTATCGCACCGTGCGCTAACGGGACCCTCCCCCTGCCAATAACCGTCCTTTAAATCCAGCGTGGATAAATACCGGGCTCCCCTTAATTTGTCCAGCGTCGCGGTGATTTGCGGCAATGGGTACGCATCCTTATGCGTCACGTCCTTCACCCGTCGGAAGTCGATGCAGAAACGCTGCCAGCCGTCTTTCTTTTTAACGACCACGATGAGCGAACTCCAAGGGCTGTGCGAGGGCTCTATAATTCCTCGGGCGAGCATCTCGTCCACCTCGGTATCAATGATCGCTTGCATCGCCGGGTTGCGCGGGCGATACCTCTGTTTGATGGGTGTGGCGTCTTTTAATCGATTGCGGTGTTGCGTCTGACTAGTGGGCCCTCTTACTCCCTCGAACTCCGCGTGCTCGTCGCGCAAAAATTCTCGTAATCGTTCGTCCTCTTCGGGGGTTTTTCCGGCCAGACCTCCGGTGGTGCAGCAATGCATGACCGTTCGGAGCACATGCAGAGGCGGGGCTGGTACGCTCAGCCGTAACTTCGCCTGGAGGTCCACCCCCTTTTTTTTTTTTTTTTAACGCAGGGGAAATCTCCAAGGAGATACCCAATGCCCGCGGGGACGGAACACTGGGTTATGTGGGTTTTAGGGGCGCTTAAGACACGCCCCCGACCCACTAAAACCCCTGCGGTGTCCTGGCCCGGGCCTGTCTGGGGCCCTCCGGGAACGAGCACCTGCAATACTTCCGGAGGGCCCCTGCCTAGCCTTGCCCGAGGGCCGCCATCTTTTATTGGACGGCGGCCCTTGTCCCTCTCCCTTGTATATTTGGGAGAGAGGGCCTTCCTTTTGTTGCGGCACAGGAGGGTCACACTCCCATGCCGCTCCTCCGGGGGAGCAAATTTCTTCTCCCCGGGGAAGGACGAGGGCTTGTGTCTCCCGCTCAAGCCCCCGTCCTGTTTCGCCTTCCCCCCCTCTTTGTTGTAGGAGGGGAGGCGAGAACTACCTACATGTATAGGTGGGGTGATCTGTTTCAGTGATCACCCCACCCCCGTACCGGTGGTGTTATTAGGGGGGGAGACTGTAGTGTTTCCCCCCCAGGTTTATCATCCCCCGTCCTGTCGGACAGGGGAGAGATCACTGCCTCCAATGAGGCGGCGACGGGGGGGGGTCTCCGGCGTGTTCGCCTTCTTCCTGTTCTTCTACCTCTTCCCCCGTCGCTTTCCGTATCCTTGGAGGTCCACCCCTATGAAGACCTCGCCGAAGAGGTGCGGTAATATCCCGAACGTATGGGTGGCGGTTCGACCGGCCACCTCGACCGTGATTGCCCCTTCGGTGGCGGCTTCCTGGTCATCGGCCAGTTGGATCCGGCCTTCCCCGGTGATCTCGAAACCCTCCCGTCCTAAGATCTCGGCAACCTCGGCGTTGATCAGGGATGTCTCGGATCCCGAGTCTATCAGGGCTTCGAAAGTGAAGTTCCCGATCGTAAGCGCGGTGTGCGGTCGCGGTTTGAATTCTATGCGGGGCTGGGAGCGGTAGTTGCGACCGTAGCCTCTCCAGCCCCGGCGTCTTTCCCCGCCGGCGGGTGGCACTGCGAGGTGAGCACCCCGTCCCGTCCGCATTGGAAACAGAACTTTTTCGCCGGGCGCTTGCACTGACGGCGGGTGTGCCCGCGTTGTTTGCATCGCCAGCAACATTCAGTTCTACTGTACGCAGCGGCAACGGCGGGCTTTGTTTCGGCCTTCTCCCTTTTTATGGCTTCCTGCCGTTCCTTTATCAGATCCTCGTGTTCGCGGGCGCGTGCTTGCAACTCGGCGATATTGCCGAAATCGCTGCTTCGGATATAAAATTTGTATTCCGGGTGCATGTGATTATATAAGCACTCGAGCTGCTCGAAAGGTGAAAATCCGCCCGCCCGGCGCATAAGCGTCATCATGACCGTGGAGTATTATGCGAACGTCTCGTTGGCCTTCTGGTGCCGATTCTCGATCTCGCGGCGCAAGGAGGCGTCGTATCGGTGCGGCAAGAATTGCAATCGGAATGCCGCCTCGAAATCCCGCCAAGAGAACCAGCTGACCCGATGGTTTCGATACCACAGGAGGGCGTCCCCCCGTAAAAGCTCCGACAATCCGCGTAAAATTTGTTCTGCCGTGATTTGATAATTGTCACGGAGTTCGGCAAGACGTTCTAGGAACGCGGCGGGATCGCGGCCGTCGAAATGGCAGCCGCTCTTTCGTAACTGATTCATCACCCGGCTATCGGGCATAGCCGGGGCTGCACCGTCGAGGGGTGCATCGCGCGCGGTAGGCGAGGGGTCCGTCACCATTACTTGCGGACACACGAAGGACGGTTCCCCGTGTTCGCGCAGGTCGGTCGCGAATTCATCCGGATGGGCGTTTGCATACTCCCGCATGCGTCGGCGAATTTCGTCGAGAGTGCCGGTGCTCTCTAATCCATATCCCGCGGCTAGCACGGCCAATTGTTCTTTCGGAAGCGAATACAACCACGTCTTCATGACGGCGTCGCTGCAACACCCACAACACACGAAAGCAAAAGAAAGAAAAAAAAACTATCTGTGGTCTCGCGCTTACAAGAAACAAAACGGTCCCTGTTCGGGCGCCAATGTAACGGTCGTATTTTCGGTCGTTTTCGCTACTGCGGATAGATCGTCGGTGCAAGGTTCTTGATAAGAAAATACGCGATGTGTGTAACTGAATGTATGTATTTGTAATAATGTATAAATGTAATGTATAAATGTACAGAGTGTGTGTGTGTGTGTGTGTGTTAATTGCGCTGAATTACAATTCACGCGATAAAAGGTAAACGTCGCGATTTCGATCGAAATACGGTCTCGGTTTCGCGCACGTGTTCGTGTTTACAGCGCGCGAGCCTGCACGCGTTTTTGCGACGTTTTTTCGCGAGGAATCCCGGTGTTCCAAGAATCCTCAGTTTCTCGGGACCGACGGTCGCTTTCGTGGGAATATTTGTTCCCAGATGTTCAGCTTAAAGCCGGCGTTCGATTTACTGTAGACGGTGCGCTTTAACGGCGGCGGCGGAGGCCGCGATAAGTGAATGCGCGTTAACGGCGGTGGCGGAGGCCGCGACAAATGAATGCGCTTTAACGGCGGCGGCGGAGGCCGCGATAAATGACTGCGCGATGCGCTTTAACGACGGCGGCGAAGGCCGTGATAACGGAATGCGCGATGCGCTTGCGGTAGTTCTGATGCGCGGAACAGGATCTCGTCGCGAAGGATGGGATTCGCGTTGCAGCTGGGTCGAGAGCACTCGACTCGGGGCGGCTCTGCGCTCCACCTTCCGTGATGGCCCAGCTGCAGGATTAGGCGGATGCACCTGTACCTTGGAATCGAGATCACTCGGCCAAGACGGAGTTCTCTCCACCTTTCGTCCGTGGTAGTTGGTGCTCGGTAGGAATTCTCAGGATTTGCTTCTGTAGCGTACAGCTAAGAGCGGATCAGAAGAATGGTGATTAGACGCCGAAATGTGCCCTTTTTATACCGGCTAATTGCCCGCGTCGGCGCGCGCGGCGGCATAACCCCTTCCGAACGGTTTTTCGGAAACGGTGCAGTCGGACCCGTTCGGAGGGGTTCGGATTGCGCGCCGAACTCGGGTTTTCGCCGGTCGGCGGTTCGGGCCACGTCGGCTATGATCGGCGGTATTCGGCCGATTTAATATTAACGGATTAAAAAGGTGGGCGCACCGCGCCCCTGCCTCTGCCCGGCGGGTGTTCTGCCGGGCGGCAGCTTCCGGCGGATGGAATTACCGGGAATCGTAACGATGCACTGGGATGCATCGTTACAATCTAATGATGGAAAAGTAATTCCTTCTTCTTTAAAACCATCGCAGTTGGTTTTACCATAAACAAAAGTCGCATAGATTCTTCTTGCATCTTTTGCTTTTTGCAGATACACTACTGCAGCCGCATCTATACGCATGTAATCGGCACCTTCTTTATCGTAAGGTTTACAGTAGCCATCGCCGGATAAAATTCCTAAAATAATATCAATAATTTATTTCGATTGAATATAAAAAATGAAATTTAATTTTTTATTCTCGGTTTCTTAATTAATATATCAAATATTTGAAAAATTTGATAAATATGTAAAATAAGCGAATAATTTATAGTTTGGCGAAAATTTTGAGAAATATGTAAAATATTTAAAATATTTGAAAACTGATAAGTATATTAAGTAGGCGAATCAGTTATATTGATATATTTTGAAAAGAGAAACTATTAGATCAAATATTGTGTTAATTAATGCATCGATAAATAAATTATACCGTTTAACAATCTCGAATACAACATCTTTGAACATAATATTATTTTTCACATATCCAAACGATAAAACTGGTAAGTCACAAAAGGATGAATGCACAAATTGATATTAGCGACAATAGCCGCGTCGCAAATTCCAGATCGAATCAAATTGTAAGCTTCCACCATAGCGAAATGGGTCGAGCTACATGCAGTATCGATGTTATACGATGGTCCAGTAACATTGAGCCAGTTAGAAATTCTATTTGCCAACATATTTTTACTGTAACCAAGTATATGGATAATCCAGCAACCTAATTAAGATAGTTTTTATATTAAAAATATTTTTTTTACAATATCCTTGTATTAACCCATTAACGACCAAAACCGTCGATTTTACATCATGTTTTCGAAGCTAAATTTCATGTATGTAATCAAGTAATAAATGAGTCTAAGGTATGGTTTTTTATGTTTTTGGGTTTGCTGAATCCGAATCCGTGGTCAAAATTAAAAAATTTTGACTAAAATTAAATATGGCTATTTTTTTGCAAAAAAATAAGAAAAAATTTGTTATTCTAAAAGTTTATGATTTTTTTTTATATATAAAACGCGCAAATATCTGAAGTTTGCTTCAACCATCGGTGCACAAAATTGCTGAAGTTTCATAGGAAATTTTTATATATAAGATTTTTATTTCAAAATGGCGGCTAGAGTGCAAAAACCTCATGAACGCCAGTGTTAATCTTTATCATTTTTTTTCTCAAAAACTATAGACTGGCAAAAATTTCCCAGGAATAAAAATGTCTTAAAATTTGTCAAAGAATACTCTCAAATTTTTTCAGATTTTTTAATGACTTTTTTGGAAATTTTGATTTTGCGATTTTTTGAAAAATAAAAAATTTTCTCCTAAAATTCTGAAAAAATTTGAGGATATTCTTTGACTAATTCTAAGACATTTTTGTTCTTGGAAAATTTTTACGTTTATGGTTTTTGAAAAAAAAAAATTATTAAGCTTTTAACCGCAATAACATAGAAACATTACTAGAATTTGATCATATCGGTTAAATTAGGTCTGCGTATATTGTGCGTAACAATCCTTACGCATTTTCAAATAATTTATTTTCAAATATTCAATTAGTCCTTTAAATATATCATTTTGAAATTGTTAGCTTTCTTTACATTTGTCTTACAGTGTCAGCTATGCTGTTTTGATGGTTTTATGCAAAATTTAACTAAATAAATTCTCATACTAAGTTTTTATCTACACAAATCAAATTAAATCTTTAAATTATCTATTTGTCATATTTAAACATTCAATGTCACGAAAACGAACGAAACGGGCTATTTCTCCCGATTTTGAAGATGGAGCTTACACCTCAGAAGATGATGAAACCATTTTGATACCGAATGCAGATAATTCTGGATCTTCGGATGATTCTGATTCTGATACTTACTGTGACGAAAATTTACCATCTGTTACTTACAAAAAAGTTGCAAAAAATTATCAAGCAGATCAAGCTAAGCTTGAAAACGATCACAAATATGAATGGATAGATGGTGAAAGGACATATTTTGATAAAATTGCAGATGAAATACTATTGTCTAAATCTGTAAAGGATGAAATTCGAAAAAGTGAGCCAGTACAACTTTTTAATTCTTTTTTTTCAATTGAAATGAAAGAGTACATTATTGATGCATGTAAGGAAAATGGTTTGGATTTATGGCTGGACGATTTAGATACGTTTATTGGGATCATTATAGTCACTTCATTCAATAAAAGAAAGTCTCAGAGAGATTATTGGTCGACTGATCCCTTCTTATCTTGTGAAATAATTTCTTCGGCAATGGCACGAACTAAGTTTGAACTTATCAAGTCTAAATTGAAATACTCAAAATCCAAAGATAATAATTCAAATGATAAGGGGTGGTGTGTTCGTAAATTGATGAGATTGTTTCAGAAAAATATCCTGAAGTTTGGCTTCTGGAGAACTGCTCTATCGGTAGATGAAATGATGGCTAAATCCTATGCTAAGACTTCATTGAAACAGTTCATACGTGGAAAACCTACGCGATTCGGACTTAAGTTTTGGGGCCTTTGCACTGCAGATGGATATTTATTAAATTTTGATTTATATTGTGGAAAAAATTCTGCCGTAGGAGATAAATTAGCTAAATGCGCATTAGGTTCTCGCGTCGTAATGAATTTATTGAAACCTTTTTTTGAAATGACAGCTCCTGGAAAAGTTCCTCTGTATCACGTTTATTTTGACAATTTTTTTACAAATTTAGATCTTGTACATTTGAAAAGACTAAAATTGAGGTCTACTGGCACTGTTAGAGAGAATCGTGTCAAGGACAAAAATGTCATTGATAAAAAAGCTCCACGTGGGACATATGCAGTGAAGCATGAACAAAACAGCGGAATTAATTACATTACTGTAATGGATTCAAAATTAGTGTCGATATTATCTACAGCTGCAGGAGTTACTCCATTATTACCACTGAAAAGATATAATTCAATCGAAAAAGCAAGAATCGAGACACCGATTCCGCAAGCGTTTCACCTTTACAACCAGTCTATGGGTGGGGTCGATGTACATGATGGACACTGTAATAATTTGTTACCAAGTATTCGTTCAAAGAAATGGACATGGGTGGTTTTTATTAGACTTATTCAGGCTGCTATTACAAATTCTGTTGTAATATTCAATGCTGCTGGGAATGGTGAAAAAAAAGTTGGAACTAAAGAATTCGCAATGTCTATAGCGAAAAGTTATATTTATGATAGTCGTAAAAAGCAAGAAAATCATGTAACAAGTCGACAAAGCAAACAAAAAAAATGTTCTAATTGTCCAATAAGAACATATATTTTCTGTGAAAATTGCAAATTGTTTTTTTGCAGTTCATGTATGAAAAAAAATCACTAGAACATCTGAGTGATTGTGAGAGGCAAGGGGACTCACTATAAACAAGCACCCCGATTAGTGAGAGGCAAGGGGACTCACTATAAACAAGCACCCCGATTAGTGAGAGGCAAGGGGACTCACTATAAACAAGCACCCCAAAGGAGACATATTTTTACTACGTCCACGCCGTTGTCTCTGGGTTACGCTAAAAGTAAAAGCTTAATAATTATTTTTTCAAAAACCATAAACTTTAGTAAAAATTTTCCAAGAATAAAAATGTCTTAGAATTAGTCAAAGAATACCCTCAAATTTTTTCAGAATTTTAGGAGGAAATTTTTTATTTTTCAAAAAATCGCAAAATCAAAATTTCCAAAAAAGTCATTAAAAAATCTGAAAAAATTTGAGTATTCTTTGACAAATTTTAAGACATTTTTATTCCTGGGAAATTTTTGCCAAAGTCTATAGTTTTTGAGAAAAAAAATGATAAAAGATTAACGCTGGCGTTCATGAGGTTTTTGCACTCTAGCCGCCATTTTGAAATAAAAATCTCATATATAAAAATTTCCTATGAAACTTCATCAATTTTGTGCACCGATGGTTGAAGCAAACTCCAGATATTTGCGCGTTTTATATATATAAAAAAATCATAAACTTTTAGAATAACAAATTTTTTCTTATTTTTTGCAAAAAAATAGCCATATTTAATTTTAGTCAAAATTTTTTAATTTTGACCACGGATTCGGATTCAGCAAACCCAAAAACATAAAAAATCATACCTTAGACTCATTTATTACTTGATTACATACATGAAATTTAGCTTCGAAAACATGATGTAAAATCGACGGTTTTGGTCGTTAATGGGTTAATATGTTCATACAGTTTTAAAAGTGCATGTTTTTCTTATCGATTTTGAATTTAATTAAATTATTGACATAGATGAGTCTGGTATAGTAAAATTATTAACAAACATGAGTCTTTTCGAATGTTATGTCGAGAAATGTATCACAAGTTGACATTGCTATGACAACTCTCGTCTTTTGTTCCCTGCAATTCTGCGAGGTTAACACCTGCGTCAATAATTGCTGCATAGGTATTTTCGAACAATATTCTAACTCCAGGATCAAGCGTATGAGCTTCTGCGACCGATATATTAAAAAATTCTGCATCAAATTTTTCTATATTGTTGATTGTTCCTATTCGAGGAAGCATTTCATAGATATCTGTCAAAATTTAAAACGATTTGTATGAAAATAACATACAGGGTGTCAGGGAAATTTTTGCCCACACGAAGTAAGGAGGTAGATTGGCTCAAATTAAGAAGGAAGGACTTGTACTGTTTTGTGATATTCGCAATAATTAACGAAAAATTAAATAAAGAATATCGGCCAATCTGCGTAAGTAGAAGCGCGCGGCGACGAGAGTCGTCCCACTGTAATCTTATACTAGGCGTGCGGCGAAGCGATGGGCGGATCGCTCTCCGAGACATGATGGTGGCGTGCGATAGTAGGTATACAAGGCGGGTTCTAACTCGGGGATCTCAGGGGGGTGAGGGGCGGGGGGAAGGGGGAGAGGGGTAATGACGTCACGCGGGGGGTAATGACGTCACGCGGGGGGTAATGACGTCACGGGGTGTGTGACGTCACGCGGGGGGGTGATGTCACGCGGGGGGGGGGGAGAGGGGATGACGTCACGCGGAGGGAGAGGGGATGACGTCACGGGGGGGTGACGTCACGCGAGGGGAGGGTGATGACGTCACGCGGGGGGAGGGGTGATGACGTCACGCGGGGGAGAGGGGTAATGACGTCACGCGGGGGTGAGGGGATGACGTCACGCGGGGGGAGAGGGTAATGACGTCACGCGGGGGAGAGGGGTAATGACGTCACGCGGGGGAGAGGGGTAATGACGTCATGCGGGGACCTCCCGGTACCCCCCTCACCCCCTCACCCCGTACAAGTAACATCTCTCGCGGTACCCCTCACCCCTCACCCCCTCACCCCAAATCGCAAGTAATATTATATTACATACCCGGTTATCGCAATGATAAGTAATGTTATCGCAATGATAAGAGTAATATTATATTACATACCCTAACGCGTATCAGCGCCTTTGTTTTAACGATAAGAAAGAACTAGATGAAATATATACCCGGTTATCGCAATGATAAGAGTAATATTATATTATATTACCCGGTTATCGCAATGATAAATAATTTTATCGCAATGATAAGAGTAATATTATATTACATACCCTAACGCGTCGGGACATGTTTTCGCGAACAAAATAGCTCTCCCCGGTACACCCCCTGACCCCCTCCCCCTCACCCCCAATATAAGTAACAGCTCTCGCGGTATCCCCCTCACCCCCCGCCCCTCACCCCCTCACCCCCTCACACCCCCTCACCCCCAATATAATGCATTACGGTGAGCGCCGATACTCGGCCGCTGGAATTTATAAACAATATAAACAGCGGTATTTCTTTGAAGAGGATTAGATTTTGAGGCTGACTAACGCGTCGGGACATGTTTCTTCGTGGATATTGCATAACGGTGAGTGCCGATGTCCGGCTGCTGGAATTTATAAACAATATAAAATAGATAGTGCCTGATTTCATTACTATGATATTACTTCATGGAAGTTTTGAGAGGAATGGGGGCTGAAACTTATGGAGAGGGTCTCTGTCTCCATGTCAAAAAGTCTTCAGCTTTCGTGCAGTGAACGTAAGAGTAGAGTGCATAAAATGAATATGGAAGAAGAAGAAGAGGTTATAATCGTCGAAGATAGTGATGAAAATGTGGAGGTTGTGGATGTTGAAGACTCATCTGATGATGAAAATATGGAAATAGATGTTGAAAATGTGGAGGTTGTGGATGTTGAAGACTCATCTGATGATGAAAATATGGAAATAAATGTTGAAAATGTGGAGGTTGTGGATGTTGAAGACTCATCTGATGATGAGATAGGGCATTTGGAAGACTTTGGCTACGATAGCGAGTGCAGTGAGGAACTAAGTGAGGAACTATGTGAGATACAGGTGCGAGCGTTAAAACGAGCTGACATTCGCGATATCGACTTAATTCAAAAAATGTGCTGCATCTCCTTTTATTATGAAACACTTAACAGTGAAACACTTAACAGTGAAAAATTTTGCACAGCGTGTTTTCTACAAGTAGCAGAATTGTTTTCACGTGCTCGTGCTGCGTAAACATAAGACTCAACGATACGTTTTCCTATTAGGAGAAAGATGCTGTGAATGCAAAGCCTCAGTGTCTCAAATAGTTTCATGCGGTCTGTGTCCTATTTGCCTTCAATAAACTTTTCAAAGATTGTGCTGGCACAGTGAACATTTATAAATGTGAAAATTCAGCAAGTGTTGTAAAAATGGCAACTAAAAAAAAATCAATGAACATGTCTTCGGTGTTGCAATATTTAAGAAATCGCGAACTTGGTGTAGGAAATTCTCCAACTGCGACCTGCAATCTAGAATCTTATATACAGATTACTGAGAAGAATAGACTAGAGGCAGCCATTTGTAAAGATTGCTGTTTGCCAGGCGGGAATCGACAAGCGTGTTCTACAAGGATGCAAGGAATCCATCAACATATCCATTGGTTGCTATATCTAGAATATACCATCGGTTATGATTCTGATTCTGATTCTGTTTCTGATTCTGATTCTGATACGGATGCTGATCATTAAGGTATGGAGGTAGGTCGCATGTGTAGGTATTTATTTTCAAATTATTAAAATAATTAATAAATTTTTTTATGTGCAGAAGGAGTCACAGACCATCACACAGCGCCGTCACCTATCTTCCACCACCCAGCCGCCCCACCATCGCCTCTCATCAACACCACCACATCGTCGTTGCCCTCCTATTCATTTATATTTTTATATTTTAAATTTTTCTTAGATTATCTTTTACACACACACACACACACGCACGCACGCACGCACGCACGCACGCACGCACGCACGCACGCACGCACGCACGCACGCACGCACGCACGCACGCACGCACGCACGCACGCACGCACGCACGCACGCACGCACGCACGCACGCACGCACGCACGCACGCACGCACGCACGCACGCACGCACGCACGCACGCACGCACGCACGCACGCACGCACGCACGCACGCACGCACGCACGCACGCACGCACGCACGCACGCACGCACGCACGCACGCACGCACGCACGCACGCACGCACGCACGCACGCACGCACGCACGCACGCACGCACGCACGCACGCACGCACGCACGCACGCACGCACGCACGCACGCACGCACGCACGCACGCACGCACGCACGCACGCACGCACGCACGCACGCACGCACGCACGCACGCACGCACGCACGCACGCACGCACGCACGCACGCACGCACGCACGCACGCACGCACGCACGCACGCACGCACGCACGCACGCACGCACGCACGCACGCACGCACGCACGCACGCACGCACGCACGCACGCACGCACGCACGCACGCACGCACGCACGCACGCACGCACGCACGCACGCACGCACGCACGCACGCACGCACGCACGCACGCACGCACGCACGCACGCACGCACGCACGCACGCACGCACGCACGCACGCACGCACGCACGCACGCACGCACGCACGCACGCACGCACGCACGCACGCACGCACGCACGCACGCACGCACGCACGCACGCACGCACGCACGCACGCACGCACGCACGCACGCACGCACGCACGCACGCACGCACGCACGCACGCACGCACGCACGCACGCACGCACGCACGCACGCACGCACGCACGCACGCACGCACGCACGCACGCACGCACGCACGCACGCACGCACGCACGCACGCACGCACGCACGCACGCACGCACGCACGCACGCACGCACGCACGCACGCACGCACGCACGCACGCACGCACGCACGCACGCACGCACGCACGCACGCACGCACGCACGCACGCACGCACGCACGCACGCACACACACACGCACGCACGCACACACACACACACACACACTTTGTATAATACACATTTTATTTTTATTAAAAAAGTATTAATATAAAAAAATCTTATTTATTTTCAAAATTCCTCTCTTTCTCTTTCCTTTGCTCCATTCATTACTAAACTATAAAAAAACTATTAAACAGAAAAAATTATAATAAATTATCAAAAATAATATTATTGCGCCGTATCTCTCGCCGCGTGCGCCGTATCTCTCGCCGCGTGCGCCGTATCTCTCGCCGCGTGCGCCGTATCTCTCGCCGCGCCGCGCTATCTCTTCTCTCGCGTGCGCCGTATCACTCCTTTGCGCTGTCTCTTTTTTTCATAGTGATTGCTCTCTCATGATAAATCTCTCGCAAAGAGTTATGCATGAAAGCTGGGACGGGAGAGCGCGCCAAACGCAAAGAAAGTACACCATGACATAGACTTATAACTATTTATTCTGCTTATATTTAGTATACAAATATAATTTTTGTCTTACATATTAAGAATTAAAAGCTAAAGCTGCCAGCTCGCAATCGACGAGTTGATGCTTATTGAAAGCGTCACTCGCGCGTATTACATTCGATACTTCTTTCGGATCCGTTACAGTGGACGCGATATTGGAAAATTGCGTAAATTTGACATCGACTGTCTCGGTCACTCTAACCAATCGAGCAAAAGTTACATCTATGCAACCTTCGAGATCGAACATACGGTGTAACGTCGATTCGATCATCATCATGCGTACATCTGAAGATTCAAGACTTATGAGTTTAGCGTCGTTAATCGTATGAACTCGCACTGTTAGCGGTCCAACACTTATAAAATTGTAGATGTCTTGAGAGCCGTTCCGAAGGAGATTTAGAATATTATGACGTTGCTCGTAGAGTCCCTTCCACGTTTCGAGAGATAATATCAGTTCCTTTCCCCGATGATCTCCTATGACAATCACCACGTAACTCGGCGGACCCACGTTGATACCAATTTCGAGGAATTTGAATTCCGTAGCTGTCAATGCGTATCGTCTACCTAGTATACGAACCGCGCGACGCTCCAATGAAATGCTATGGGAAAAATTAAAATTAAATAATAGTAATAATAATAATAAAATTTGTAAAAATAGAAAAATAGAAAGAAGTTAAACAAAACTTACTCGTCACATTTCTTCTCAAACGATGGAGCGTTATCACGACTCGGCACGTAATTATTCACCCGTCTTCCGATGCCGCCGCCGCCGCCGCCGCTGCTGCTGCTGCTGCTTCTTTCAACGTAGTACATTTTTCTGGGGGGGTTATGAAAAGTGAACCACCAAGTGAACGGTTAACGCGACACTGATCGTACAGGAATTAACCGAGTATACGTGACGCTCATCTTCCAAAAGTATAATGTGGTGGGGGGGTAAGGGGGGGGAATCAATGCTTCTAACACTCTGAAATTTAGGAGAAGGGGGAGGCGGCGCTCGGACAAAAGAATTCTTAGAAACGCAATGAAGGATTAGGGTGGGGAAATAAGAGATAACACATATTAATGTTTACATATTTTATTTTTCTTGCAATTCTTTCTGGCGTTGCGACCACCAGTTAAATATTTTGAATACATTTTGTAATGCGCAATTCTTAACATGTTTTCCACATCGCATACTATTGGTAATATCTAATTTATTTAGAGAATCAATATCTTCGTAATCTGCATCCAAGGTTTCAATGATATAGCCGTTTCCCGCATCGTCTAGTATATCGGTCAGCCATTCTCGCTTTTCAAGTCCTTTAACGTACACGACAGACGATTCTTCTTCTTCTTCTTCTTCTTCGTGTATCGTACCAACGACAGCTGTTGTAAGTACACGCTGAGCCAAGCCATACGGAACGTTTCCGTCTTCCCATTGTAATCCGTGATGATTTCTAATCAGCCATGAGACTTGACATCGCTCAGATTTTGTAAGCACTCTCCACGGTACGGGACTTGCGAAAAAGTAATGCGAGAGAACATATCCCTTTCTCAGAACCGCAGCTTCCTTCACGACAAAATTTCTCCCGACAATAAATCCTTGCAGATCCACAAACGTTGGTACGGACATGACGAGATCTCTCTCTCTCGTCGCGAGGAATGACGACACTCTAAAACCAACGCCTCGCAACACTTTGATTTATATATCCTGCTCCTCTTCCCCTCTCTCTCTCTCTCTCTCTCTTGTGTCGCGAACACTTAGGTGATTTTGCGTACAACGTTGGTCAACGGATTGTACTGGATCACGCGATCGTGTATGATGAGACAGTACGCAGTGGTATTCGTCGGCACGTTCTCCTTACACTCGAATTCCAATCTCACGTCCACGGTTGCGCTCTTGACCGATTCGTTTTGTCGAGAACAATCGATAATCACGAACGGACCGTTACGTAGAAACATCGAGACGGTGAGATTCGGCTCGAGATACTCGTATCCGTAATAATTCTTGCAGAAGCGCGTGTACGTGTCGTACAGAATGGACCATCTGTTTTTATCGAAATCCAGGTTCATATCGTCGTACGGATAACATTCCGAGTTCAGATAGAGTTTCACGTTGATCAATTTGCAGTCGTCGAATCGACTCGTATCCTCAGACATAACATTCTTCCGACCTGTTTGCAGAGCGAAGACAACGTAGCGTGGTTTCTCCAGCTGAGTCGCGGTCTTAATGGCCCACGAATGTTTGGTTGTACGCTGCAATAGCGGATACTCGTACAGATCCCACGAGCGAAAACCCATGCTGAGATATCGTCCGCTTTCCAGAGCACGCAGCATCGACAGTTTTTCGATCTCGCTCAACAGCACGTGTGGCATTCGCCATTGTATCTTGAATATGTTGATCGCAGGCTCCAGCGTCGAATCTCCAAGCAGACAATTGTTGTCGTTGCGCGATCGTATTAAGATCAATTCGTGACGAGCGTTAATCACCACGCGTTTGTAATCCTCGCAAAAGCCCAATAACATGTAGAGCGGTACGCAAAAATTGAAGTGTCCATTCGCATTGGTCGACGCATCCCAGCCGGCGTTCCTCATAATAACGCTTCTATCGGATGATACCGTTACATAGTTTTTGAGCGTAGTAGTTATTCCTACGTTTCTATTGCGATCAATCTCAACGCCATCGAGTTCGTATCGAATCTCATCGAACATGAATGCGACGCAATTATTTCCCAGCGCCACATCAGCTCCTCCTCCGTCAGCTGGTGGTCTGTTTTTCGTTAGTTCTCCCTCGATGTATAGGAAACTCTCATACGGCAACGTATACAGATCCTGTTGTTGTATGGGTATTCTTATCTCGTCACTGTATCCGAACGTTGTATTGGCGAACGGGTTGTACGTGTGAGTCTCGATCTTGACGATACGATCGTCGAAGATTGGCGCGTCACCGATGTTGAGGATGTCGGTCATCGTTCAGCTGTTTCGCACCGCGAATCCCAAAGATTGTAAAAACGCAACGTTCGATGCGCTGAATTTCTTTTTCTTGGATGATTGGATATTAGCGAACGTCGACGTTGTTGTTGTTGTTGTAGCTGGCCTCGTAAAGATTGCGTTATCTCTCACGTCTTTCGATCCGTTCAACACGAGCATCTCATACGTCGCATACGTATATTATCGCCGTAGCCGTCGTACGTGTAATCTTACGGTGATCTCTTCTCCTCGAAAATCGAGTAATCGTCCGTTCTGGTCGACAACGCGTAACGTTAAATCCGTAATGCTCCGCGCGATGATCGGCAGGTAAATGATCTGCGCCGGCGTTTCCGATATCTTATATCCCGGCGGTACCCTCGGTGAAAATTCATGTATCGTATGAACGAGTTTGCCGTTGTTGTACGCGCCCGCGGTCACGTTACACTCTACGCGGATAATATTCACATTGATAATGTTAATCGGCATGTTCGATTTGTACCATTTTCGCGGCTCGAGAATACGATTCGAGAATCCTAGCAGCGATCCAATGTTGTCGGGCTTGCTAAAGTTTATTCTGTATGCGCATTTGATCTCGCTCCTCATCGTATTGTAATTAGCGCGGAGCACTATCGGATATTCTCCATCTTCATAGTCACCGTCGTCAATGTGTTTCTTATCGCGATGTTTCCGTGAAATTGCATGTTTCAAAAATGCATGTATATCTCGCAACTCGTAGGATCCCTCGGGAATCGTAATTTCCGCGTCGTCTTTGTCAAAGTAAAATTTATTATTCGAAGAATTCACATTCGGTATCGTGTGATAAGTCTCAAAATCCGTTAGACCGAGCTCGTATGCATCGTCGCCCAAATCTACGGCGGGAAAGAAGTTTGCCGCGAGAACGCTACTCTTCCCAGTCAACGTGAATGTCATAGACATGTCGGCGAAACTGTTTAACGAATACTGAATTAAATAGCGCAATATCAGTCTTTAAATTCACACGCATCGACCGTTCGAAGAAACTGCAAGCACAACTGTCCGCAGATGCTCTGATCGTAAGTTTGAACAGATGTGTGATTGTACTGTATCTTCGTTACGTTTCGTCTGAAATATTGTACCAATTCATTCGGTGGTCGAAGATTGCCGAAACTGTCGAAATATACGACACGATCTCCCCTCTTTGCGTACGCTACCCAATGAGTACCCGGTCCTTCGACGCTATCCAAATTTACGATACCGCTCTCGTTTCGATATATACCACCGATCGGTAAAGAGTCGCGCATGAAAACACCTCTAAAATATGGAATTCGCACACGTCTTGCCAGTTGTAGCAATTGTACGTTGGTAGTTGCGCCCTTAGGCATTTTTAGCGTCTCTTTGACGTTTTTTTTTTCTTCTCGTTGACACTCCTCGTCCGTATTTGTAAGGAGCGAGATATAATCCGCGACCTTCCATGGCGCGATTGTGACGTAGCATCTCTTGCAAGTGACGTTGCGCGGCTTTTCCGTCGTTCACCGCCTTCGCTACACCCGCCGCTCCACCGATCATGGATCCGAGCGCATCCAACATTGGTAGAATCGGCAACACGCCGCCGCGTTTCGCTACCGGAAGTATTCGTTTCTTCGCCGTTTCTTTCTTCGTCTTCGTCTTCGTCTTTGTCCTCCTCCTCTTCATACCCATACCGAGCTTCGTCTTGGCTTTCATCGCTGCCCAGACAGCTGTGGCGGCGGCTCTCTCACGGAGAGTCGAATCTCCCGCACCGATGCGATTTCGCGCTTTCTCGGCGAGTATCCTATCCGCCGCGTGTCTCTCGGTGAGATCGTTGCTCCGAGAGTATGCTATATCGTGTTCACGACACGCCGCGTCCAATGGATTGATACCTCGATCGCCTCTGGCTAATCGCTTCTGCAACCGCGTGCCTGGACCGCAAAACTGATAGCCGGGAATATGGAATTCGATCGGAAGCGCGTTTATCGCACGATTTAAGAGACCGCTGCCTCTCACAATTCTCGCTGACATACGTAGCAATCTTTTATTAACGGTGGCGGACCGTCGATGTGCGTTCGCTGCCACGGCTGATTGTAATGTTGCATGCACGAACGATATTGTTGAACCTCCGAATCAGCCTTTATATATTCAGGAAGCTTGTCCCACAATCGTTCCACGTAATCACCAAAATTTTGCAGTAAAACAATCTTTGGGATGTACTGCAGTTGTTCGGCGGTAAGCCGGAAAATGTCTCTTTCATCCGACAGAAGGAGAAACATTTTTGATACTGAGCGGTTTCGCGTCGAGACACCTCTATAAATAGGTCTCCCCCCCTCGCGATCATTCGCAAAATTGATTCGAAAGAGAAAACATGCGGTTCGTACGACAACCGTTGACGATACGCGTGACGAATTGCGATGATAGATTACGATCAATGGGAGACAACGCGGAGATGCGCAGACACGGTACGATGCTACCGACTACTATACGCGCGATCGTTTGCGGCCCCTCGAATTGCGGTAAAACCAACGTTCTGATAAGTCTACTGGAAAGTCCGCACGGTGTACGTTTCGAGAACGTGTACGTGTACTCGAAGTCGCTGCAACAGCCTAAATATCGATATCTGGAGAATTTGTTGACGCCGATCGACGAAATCGGCTACTTTACGTTCTCGAATAACAGTGACGTCATTCCACCGAGCGAGGCACGTCCAAACTCGATTTTCGTCTTCGATGATGTGGCGTGCGACAAGCAAGATACGATAAGAGAGTACTTTGCGATGGGTCGTCACTCGAACGTCGACTGCTTCTATCTCTGTCAGACGTACGCGAGAATACCAAAACATCTTATACGCGACAACGCGAACCTGCTGATCTTGTTTAAACAGGACGGTACCAACTTGAAACACGTGTACAACGATCACGTGAATACCGACATGTCGTACGAGGATTTCAATGAATTATGTCGTACTTGTTGGCAGCAAAAGTATGGATTCCTAGTGATAGATAAGGACAGCTCGCTTACGAACGGGCGATACAGAAAAGGATTTAACGCGTTCGCGATACCGCGAAACGATTAGTCGCTGCTGACATTCCGTCGAGAGGGGTGAAACGCTCGAGACACTCCGTCGACATGGCTGGAAGCGATAATATTCGCGAGCGTGAAAAGCTTGCGAAGCAGATTGAGAAAACGAGCGAATCGATCCGCAAGAAACATCGCGCTTTGAAGACCGGTAAGATCGACGACGATATCGCGGTCAAGACCCATTTTGGACCCATTATCGAGCCACTGCAAAAGATCGCCGGCAACTCTAGCTCAATCGCGGTGAAAAACGAGCCGGAGAGTAACGCTGACGCGAAGATTAAAACGTTACCCATCAAGCGGTACAAGAAGGAAGAGGAGGAGGAGGAGGAGGAGGTGGTGGATGCAACATCGAAAAAGAGGAAACGATTGAAGGCGAATCGTTTGTTATCGACACCGCGTGCATCCGATCTATCGGATGCTTTACTGGATGAACCACCGATAACCTCTACACCGTCAGCGACAACGAGAATCGTACAACCCACGATCAACCCTGAATCACTCGCAATCGAAAATGTTTTCGAAACCACGGGCAACCCGCTCGAAACATCCGTTCGAAACAGGTTACAAACGTCGGAAGGTCAAGAAGTGTTACGAGAGCACTTGGGACCATTGGGACAAAAGTACATGAGCGCTCTGCTTAGTGGCGACGAAAAAAACCAGATCGATCACGTGTACGGTGTCTATTTCGACGAGAATGAAATGCGTCTCGGTAACAAACGATTCGACATTGATAGAGATGACTCTATAATCATTGACAAAGTGAGGTATATCGGTACACCTGGATTATACGAGTTGATCTTCAAGAGAATTCCCGATGACGTCGTATACACTGAGGACGATATGCAAAAATATAAGAGCATATTAATGGCGACGAGTGCGCATAAACGCAAATATAATGCGCAAGCTCGATTAAATAGCAACAAGGGATACAAGTATAAACAAATTATCGCACCGTTGATGTCGATCGAATCGAAAAAGAATAAATCCGGAACGGGAGTATTCATGCCTCGCGCGATGACGCTAACCGACAATAAGATCGATTACGTGCACTGGGACGACCCTAACGAGCTAGTGGATCGGCTACGATTGCTCGACGCTTCGCAACGAGCTGGTCACAACGCTCACGACAACGAGATCCTGTCGATCCTAGAGGAACTTCGCGAAGCCGGCCTTATTATAAATTAAACGGTGTCTCGACGAAACTTATCAGTCGATCGATGTCACTCGCATCGAAACAAAAAATGCCTATCAACAAATTTGGATTATTCGAACGGAGAAATGATGCGATCGACACAAGCGATCGTTGGGGTAAAGTGGTTACGAGTTACTTGCGTCAAAACGCTCTGTGTCGCGTCGCTACGGACTATGACGCGAGGTCGCGCAAAATTCGTCGTGTAGCGCAACCTGAGGCCGATACCGATGCAGTCAACAAACTGTACGTGGAAGAATGCGTTAAAACGTTGAAGAATCAACAGAAAGAATCAGACGAGAAGCTGACTGCGTTCGAGAAGGACGTGCGAGCTTTGCAGACTGCGATAAACGAGCTTCGGCGTGCGATTAACACTAATTCAGAAACGGCTATCAACCTGTAATGAGCGGCTGTAGTGAACGGCTTAGGAGCGGCTATTGTACAATTATTGAGCATCTACAAAGGCTTATCGAACATCTACGAAGGGTTATCGAACGCAGTCAACAAACGGTTATCGAACGGCTATCAAACTACAATGAGTGGCAGTGATCGAAGAGGAAACGGCTGCGAACGAGGCTACGAACAATTCAAGAACAGCTGCGAACGAGGCTACGCGCACCTCAAGGACGGCTGCGAACAAGGCTATGAACACGTCAGGAACGGCTACATACGAGGCGGCATACAACTCCGGAACGGCTACGAACGGGTCAGAAACGATTGCCAACGAGGCTACGAACGGGTCAGAAACGATTGTGAACGAGGCTACGGACTACTTAGAAGCGACTACCAACAGGATCAAGGACGGCAACAAACGGGTGAAGGACGGCAGTGAACGACTATCGAACGTGTGAGGAACGTCTATCGAACGCCAACGAACGTGCCAGGAACGTCTATCGAACGTCTATCGAACGCCAAAGAACGTCTATCGAACGTCTATCGAACGCCAACGAACGTCTATCGAACAACTATCGAACGATGGATCGGCGATCGGTAATAACCGAGGAAGCGAAGAAACAACAGTTTAGAGAAACGGCAGTTGGTGAACGAACTGCACGCACCGGCGAGAAAAAATTTTCCCCGAAGACACGTCATAGTGCGGGGATACGATGACCTGTGGCAAGCCGACATCGTCGAGATGCGTCCGTATTCTCGTTTCAACAGAGGTTACCACTACATACTCACAGTCATCGATGCGTTGAGCAAGCACGCGTGGGCTGTGCCACTCAAGAGTAAAAGCGGAAGCGAGACAGCTGACGCTATCGCTGAGATAATTCGAGATAACAAGAGGTGTCCGAAAAACATACAGACCGATAAAGGGAAGGAATTTTATAACGCCGACGTGCAACGGCTCGTGCGAAAACATAACATTAATCACTATTCTACGTATTCGGTATTGAAGGCATCGATCGTTGAGCGATTCAATCGCACGCTGAAAAACGACATGTGGAAGATGTTTACGCTGAACGGATCTTACAAGTGGATCCACGCGTTGTCGCGACTCGTATCGGATTACAACGCGCGCAAGCATCGAACGATCGGTATGCGACCCGTCGACGTTACCCCCGCGATCGCTGAAAGACTCTTGACTACGGTGTACAACCGCGTAAATATCGCGGGTCCGGCGAAATTCAAAGTAGGTGACTCGGTACGCGTTAGCAAGTACAAGACAATTTTCGAGAAGGGTTACACACCAAATTGGACAACCGAGGTGTTTAAAATTGTAAAAGTGCAGCATACTAATCCCGTAAGCTATTTACTCGAGGACTATCGCAAAACATCTATCGCCGGAGCGTTCTACGAGCACGAGTTGCATCGCGCGAATTATCCGGACGTATATCTCGTGGAGAAAGTACTGCGCAGGAGGGGTGACGAGGTTTACGTGAAATGGCTGGGATTTGACAATTCGCATAACTCTTGGATACATAAGGACAATGTGATTTAATTAATCATACAGTGTTTATTTTTCATTTTCAAGAAAAAATATGTACAACATATAAAAATATACATGAAATATATAAAATACAAAAATCTTTATTAATGCATCCTTTCCACAATAATCGTATATAATACAATATATGAAATATGAAATACATATACAAAAATAATATTTCTTCTAATAGCATAATACACACACACACACACACACACACACACACACACACACACACACACAAATATATGTATTAACATATACACATTTAGAATAAATTTATATTTTTTACATGTAGAAAGAAACATTTATTTATACATCTTTCGTTGCGCTCCCATCCTTTGACATCTCTCTCTCTCGCGCGCGCTAGTTGTAAGTCTCGCGATATCTTCGTTGCGCTCTCTCTCTCTCGCGCGTTAATCATAAGTCTCGCGATATCTTCGGCATGTGTCATTGTTCTTTCACGCTATTTCTTTCTCTCTCTCACACTTAGATATAATACGTATAGTAATCTCTCTCTCTCTCTCTCTCTCTCTCTCTCTCTCTCTCTCTTTCTCGCATGCGCTATGATACAAAAATGTACACGGTTAAATACTTTTATATTTTATAAAGTTATCCTATAATGTCCCCACGGTAGAGTATCGGTAGTTTCAGGTACGATATACCGCTTGTCATCGTACGGGCTCAGAGCAATTTTCGTCTCGCGGACGGTATATACTTCGTGCAATTTAGATCTTATACAGGACTGTTGTCGCGTCATTTCGATCTGATCGTGCAAACACCGCGTGTAATCGTCGAATGTTATCGTTCTCGCGACGACGTTGCTCTTGACGCCTTTTGCCTTTTTTGTATCCTTTTTCCCGTCCACTCGCAAAGCGTACATTTTTGCTCTAAGCCCGACGAATTCGGTCATTATCGCACCGTTATTTTCATCCTTCATCAAGCCCGGCACTTTTTTATTCACGAGCGGTATACCGTACGCATTGTCCGCGGTATAATCGCTCGTATCGAATCTAGCGATATCGCGCTTCATGTTCTCGTACACATCGACGCACTCGACGTGATATATTAGACTATCCGTGTCGGTGTACATGATCTTACATTTGTCGCGATACAGGGGAGACATGTACTCGTGGTGAAATTCGTACAAGCACGTTTTAGAAATGTCGAGTATACACATATCGACGTAAATGGGTTTATAAAATTTTACTTCCAATTTGTGCAATTCTACGGCGATTAAATTTTCCGAAAAAACGCTTCGACTGTGGAAATTTGGTTTGGCGATCATCGCTTCTGCGCCGTATCGTCCATCCCACTTTGTTAATAATTTTACATCGACGCGATTACGCACATTTTCCATCGTCTTGCCAAATACCGCGTTATTCATCAGTTTATATAAATTTTTTTCAAAATCGTTTTTCGCGAGTGTTCTAAACTGTGTATTTAATTCGATATAACTGCGAAGCCACGGAGATTGTGTAAATTGTAATACGCGATGTATTTTTGTAACGCGAAGGCCGTGTCGCGTACACTGCTGTAGATTACGATAGTGTATGACGTAACGCTTCTTATCGTATAGCGTTGCGAGAAGTTTGTCTTGCCGCTTGCCGGGCGGCTTGTCGCGTGTCGGACAAAACGGTAGGTCAGTGTGCGTATCGTGAAGATGTTGCGGGTACTCGAGATCGACTTCGAGGATATAACCCGTAGGCGAATCTAACGCGATCGATGCTACGTCAAAATTCGACACGTCGTCGACCCATCGAAAATCGGCGTAAGGCAACGGTTGACACATTGCCCATCCGTATAAATTATTAACGTCAAAATACATCAAGTACGACGATGATTTCGATGAGTCGTACGATTGCATGTACTTGTTATTAGCACGCGCGTATCTGTTGGAACATTGGCTCAGACCACCGCGTATACCGCGTTCGATAAACATGACCATGTCGATGTCGGTAAGCAATTCGAACGTAATCTTTGTATGCTTCAACATGGCATCCCACGTGCATCCGGGGAGAGTATAGTAATACGCGGGATCGAGTCCGTAACTTTTGATGCAACTATCGCGAAAGTTTTCAAAAATATCGGCTAATAACAAGACGTCGATTTTCAGGTACAAATCGCTATATTCGCCTAGCGTTCGAATGGAGAATCGCGTCCAGATGTTCTCGGCGTGCGCGTAATCGCTCTCGGATATAGTTTCACCGGTCAAGGAACTGTAGAATGATTCGCGTGGTAAACATGTATCTTGCAACCTATCTACAGAGTCGACATATTCGTACGGAAAGACGCCTTTCCGTGTTAAAAAACTGAAATTTTCTGCGGATAAATTTGGAAATTGTGAGTCTAAAATTTTGAGTTTATCTTTGTCCAGATAAGATGCCAATTTGTCGAGACTTGCCGTAAGAAATTTATACGAATCGATGAAGCGTAATTTTACATGATTTTTCCGTGATTTTCTTTTGTCTTCCTTACAGTCAACATTTTTCGTAAACGAAATATATTTTTCCTTGGTTAGCGGAAGTAATTCGATTTCCCCTTCGAACGCCGTGGCTATATCCTTGATAATGAAATGCGCGTCGTAACCGGATAAATTGTGAAAGACTATGGGAATGTAAAAAGATTCTTTGTAATTTAGATTGCAATTTGAGTGCGCGGGACCCCTATATCGCCCAGTCAAATGACAATGATCGCGTACACGCGTATCGTCTTCTTGCGTAAACAATTTTTCGCATATATGACAATGCGTTGCACTATGAAATTTTTCCCACTCTTCGGATGTTAAATCTACCATGGGGACATTTGTTGTTAAAATAGTCTGTACACGTAACGCTAAATTTTTCAGTTCTTCGACGAACCACGCGATACAATCGGTGCTGCGGCGAGAATTATAAACGGATAACGAGTTATCGTGCGAACAGTGTATATAATAAGCTATATTATACACCTTATGATGCTGATAATTTTTTTCTTCCTCAGTCTTTGTCAACGTACATTCCAAATCGGCAAAAATCACAAATGGAAGCCGCTCTTTCCTCGTGTAGTTGTTGAACTCGAGCCACTTGTCATTGTCGCTCGGCAATCGGATAGCGCAGTCGTTCATCTCCCCGCAGTCGACCATATGTGACAGCAATTTGTCCTCCGATCCAAAATAGTGCAAGCATCTGTAAAAGAATATTTAAATTAAAGATTTCGGCAATGCATTATATTTTATAATTACATAAACTATTTAAATTATACGTACCGATCACAGATATATTTTTGATTCTTGTGTTTGCTCAACTGTGAACTGACAAGTCGGGAGAGATTTTTGATGCACGCGAAATGTCCGACGCTGTTACCGTCTTCCACGTACAACAAGTTCACATGTTTGTCTTTCTTGTGTTCCGAAAGACGTATCGGCACAATGCTGTTCTCTTTCTCGATGCTGTACACGTTGATCGAGATATTGTTTGCAAGTTCAAATTTTTTTAGTTGGTTCAACGTCATCGGAAACTCAATATTTTGTACATTTAACACTGTCGCGTAATGCGGGTATGATGATTCCCGTTCCGCATTCCTTTCGGCGGGGTATAGTGCGGCCACCACTGCCCACGCGAAACACGCATTGTCTCTGGATTGCACGTTAACCACCGCTTTCTTCACCGTAATTTCTCGCGGCAATTTAATATAACATCCCGCGCGCATAGAATTATATTTATTTACATTAACAGTCAAATTCTGTATTTGCGACAATGCCCAACCACTATCGCGTTCCTGAAATTCTTCCAACGATGCTAGAGTGGGCTCGATAACGCGACGCTCGTACCACTCGTGCAAATTGGACGTGCGAAAGAGTTCAAAGTTTTTCGTATTGATACTTTTATTCGCACGCTTATCACCCGACACAAATTCACCGTTGAATATTGTATTCACTTTTACACTGTTGTGTCTTTTTATAACGTCTTGAACTTGCTGGAGCACTATGTCTTTAGCATCCTCGAGAAATTGACGAGGTTCGATATAGTTTGCGTTAATCACAGCACCGGTCAGAATACGGCTATCGAACGCGGTATCGATCTCTCGCCAAACGAGTCTTTCCGCGTTATTGTCGCCGCTGTAATCACCACCGCTGGGTATAAACCGTCTCTGCAATCGAGTCTTTGCACCTTCCAGTCGCGCGGTTTTAGCCACCAGAGACTGTCTACTTCCGATCGAGAGTCGCGGATGCTTGACACGGCTGCGTTCTTCGAGCTGTTCGATAAATTCCTCGCAACGCTGCAGCCATGCAAAATACTCGCCCAAGGTGGCAATTTGGCGGGACTGCTCCACCAGGTCGCGTTCAATCTGCTCGATGTTTTCCATTTTCTTCCTGTCTTTTTTTCACACTTTTAAAACACTACGTCACAGTTTTCTACGGAGCACTTGTAACAAGTAACTGCTCTTTTCGACCGATCTGTGCGCTCTCAATTCGTACTATGGTTCAACACGGTAGCAGTCCTCAATATATATTTCGTCCAACCCTTCCCATCCCTCAGATAATTCTTCGAAATATCTATCGTAGTATTAGATATCTGTTTATAAATTCCAGCGGCCGAGTATCGGCGCTCATAGTTCCGCGTATGGGGGTGGTACCGCCAAAGAAACGGTAATCTTAGCAACCCTAAGATAAAAGATATCGTAGTATTAGTTATCTGTTTATAAATTCCAGCAGCCGGACATCGGCGCTCACCGTAATGCAATATCCACGAAGAAACATGTCCCGACGCGTTAGTCAGCCTCAAAATCTAATCCTCTTCAAAGAAATACCGCTGTTTATATTGTTTATAGGGGAGAGCTATTTTGTTCGCGAAAACATGTCCCGACGCGTTAGGGTATGTAATATAATATTACTCTTATCATTGTGATAAAATTATTTATCATTGCGATAACCGGGTAATATAATATAATATTACTCTTATCATTGCGATAACCGGGTATATATTTCATCTAGTCCTTTCTTATCGTTAAAACAAAGGCGTTGATACGTGTTAGGGTATGTAATATAATATTACTCTTATCATTGCGATAACATTACTTATCATTGCGATAACCGGGTATGTAATATAATATTACTTGCGATTTGGGGTGAGGGGGTGAAGGGTGAGGGGTACCGCGAGAGATGTTACTTGTACAGGGTAAGGGGGTGAGGGGGTGAGGGGGTACCGGGAGGTCCCCGCGTGACGTCATTACCCCTCTCTCCCCGCGTGACGTCATTACCCCTCTCCCCCCGCGTGACGTCATTACCCCCCCGCGTGACGTCATCCCCTCACCCCCGCGTGACGTCATTACCCCTCTCCCCCGCGTGACGTCATCACCCCTCCCCCCGCGGGACATCATTACCCCTCTCCCCCGCGTGACGTCATCCCCTCTCCCCCCGCGTGACATCACCCCCCGCGTGACGTCATTACCCCCCCGCGTGACGTCATTACCCCCCCGCGTGACGTCATTACCCCTCTCCCCCTCCCCCGCCCCTCACCCCCCTGAGATCCCCGAGTTAGAACCCGCCTTGTATACCTACTTGCGATATATCGCAATACCGCGCCGAAAAATGACCCGTCCTTTTAGTGGCGAGAAAATAATGCGCTATCATTTCCACACCACCTTGCGGTAGATAGCATGGTGCACTTTTTTTGTAGTGGTTTCCCTCATAGGCCTATTCTACTCTCAATTTAAATATTTGTGAAAATTGACGCCGTTATCGACCTTGGATCGTGAGATCCAGGGAGACTCTGGCGCGGGCGCTTGTCTAATATAGTCGCTATTTTTTTTGTGTCGTGGTCGTTGGTAGAAGTATCGCTGCAGAAGTCACATAGAGAAGACGGAGCCGAAGATCATCCCCTGCCAGCAGGAGCGAGTATCGGTGAGGTTACCCATCCATAATTTGTGAGCCACGTACGTGATCGCGTCCGCTACCCGGCCGTTCTGTCGCCATCGCCATTTGGTGTTTCGTTTTCGCGAGAGCTTTGCCCTGAGCTTTCGATTTTCGTGAGTTTCGGGCGACCGGAGACAAGCGACCGAGGCGTCGAGGACGATCGTAACGTAGGTCGTAATTGATAGGGAATCGTTCGTCTCTCTCCGGGATTAAGGGCGCGAAACGCGTAGTAACCGGCTCTCGTACATCGACCACGTGCGCGATAAATCGCGAGGAATGCGTTCGCAATACGTGCTGTCGTAAATAGTTGTCGAAGTCGCGTAAGACATCCCCGCAATCGATCTTCGTGCGATTTTCGTGTGGTAATCAGCGTGTGTGTGTGAGTATTATGTTATCGTGAATTTGCGAGTATTTTTCCGTAATTGTCGCGCCCATTGTATTGTATTATTCGCGCCTATTTCGTTGGTAATTGTCGTGTGTGCGAGTGTGTCGCGGTGCGTAATAAATTACGACAAATTGCGAGATTGCCGAAATCTGAAAGATTCGCGTATGTTAGGAGCGTTACGCCGAAAAGTGAAGTAAGAGCGGTGTAATCGGCGTCCGACGGCTATCGATAGTCGATCGTAATAACCATGCTCGTCGCAAGCGAGGTCTATCGTTTTCGCAAATTAATTAATTATTCTCTCTTGATCATTAGGCATTCTTTCGAACTGATTGCTGTCGATTAGAGTATCGAGATTAAAAATTAGAGCGAGCAAAAGTGCATTTGTGGGAAAGGTCCCGTAAAATAAGACGACGATTTGACTATTGAATTATCGTTACGGTTTTTAATGCGCCGTTCGACCTCGCAAAGACTGGCCATAAAAACTTGCTAGAAGAAATACAAGGAATGTCTTAGCGCTTTCTTAGATTTTCGATTTCGCGTGAATATTTGATCCATCTGATTCACGTTTGGCGAATTTCGATAGATTATCGTATTGATTATGATCACCACTCGACTTATTATTTGTTATATTTCGTTAAATATTCTAATTTATGTTACTTTTATTTTTCTTTAATTTGTTATTTCTTTTATTTTATTTTCTTTTTGAATAAATTAGCTATATTTTTCTATACTAAGTCCGCGTAACTTATTTGAGTGTTAGCTTTTCGTGATCGTTAAATTCTGTCGTGTTTGTCGAATTCGTGAATTTCTTTGAAACCTCGTATAGAATAATTATAACACTCTTTTCCATAGACCCTGCTTCTCTACCGTTAAGCGAGCTAGTCGGCCCATGGCGAATAAGGCAAGCGTTTTTCGCGTTATTTTGGGGTTTAGTGAACTGATACGTGAAACTGTATCTGGCGCCCAATTTCGATATTTCGATACGGCCTTCGCTTAATTTAATTAAGACTTTTTGACTTAGAATGACACAAAGAATACACAGTTTCAGTGTGGACATCACGTTTCGGGACATCCTGTATATAGATCATTTTTCCTCAATTCTTTTCCTCAATTTTATTTATTTTTTATGTAAAAATTTTAATTATTTTCTAAATTATTCTTCATTTTTATATGTAGAAACGGAGATTTACAAAAAATGAAAACATACATCCATATATTTCATATATACTTTAATTTATTTAATTAATTTTATTTATTATATGTTATTGTGTAGACTTTTTTCCCGAGATGGAAAAAAATTTGAAAAAAAAATTATTACAGTTGGTCCAGCGTTGATGATCCTCCGAACCAAGATCCACTTTATTGAAAAGATTGGCCTGAAATTCCTTCATATTATCAGAATTGGGAAATTGTCCAGCGATAACTATTTCTTGCTCCGCATCAACGCTGACATATGGATTAAATTGTTTATTATTATTCATTTTCTATAAATTCTAATAAATCTGAAGAAAGATATTAGAATTTTATTTCAGAATTATATATGTATAATTAGGAAGACAGAGAATGAAATTTATAGTTATCATATGGAAATAATCTTTAAAATAATTTACTCAAAAATTGAAAAAGAATATATACAGAAAAGAACAAGAGGAATTTGTACTCACCACATTCAAAAATTAAAAAACATTTTTTTATAAAATTAGCAGCGCGCGGCGATTCTAATAAAAACAACTTTATAAAATCTGACTATCACAGTGGCTACTTTTTATTATAGAACAAAACGTATCTTACTATTAAATCAGATATGAACTGTGTGACAACCATTCAATATATAACAGCTTCATAATCTTAATAGCCTGACCGTGTAACAAGTGATTATCAAACTTGAACTGCTGCCTTTAAAGGCAAAGTTTCCCCCAATTTGACGCGTGCGAATATTGATACGACGCGCATGCTTATCGATCTATAATGATCGAGGTGTGAGAGTCTCCCCAAACAGCACGAGATATCCTCAGGATGATCCTGAATATATTCTACATATCTTCGGGATATACGCGGGATTTATTCAGGATATGATATAAAGCCAAACGACTCAGGATATTTTTTGGATCTCTTAAGGGAGTCCTGCGGAACTGTAAGAGATATTTTAAGGATATCCTTTTGTGTTTCTTATCTAGACAGCACAAGACAGCATAAGACGTCTTCAAGATCATAATCCAAACAGCACAGGATGTTTTTTGGATCTCTTAAGGTAGCCCTGCGTGACTATTAGAGATATTTTAAGGATATCTTTATGTTCCTCATTACATGCCAAATTAGTTCAGAAAATATGTGATTGATAGTATCAATTTGATACACCGAAAAATTGTATTCTTGAAATGTATACACCGAAAAAATTGTATTCTTAACTTAAGAATATGTCACTTATCTTTAGAATATATACCACTAAAATAGGCGCAAGAGGATCCTCTTAAATTAAGAGGAAAATCTTCTAAAGAGATATTCTTAATACACAGAGAAAAATATTTCTTTGGATTTAATAAATTTTGTTGGTCAAATAAATTTTAATTATTGGTCTAAAAGTTTTTTTCCGCCTAATTTCAAATAATCTGTTAAATATTCTGAATCCCAACAAGGAATCCAGATTATTAAATAAATTATTTTAAATTCAGCTTAAAATTAAACTGATAAACAGTGATGTCAGAAAGAGGATGCGGCTCACATGCACACAGAGAACCTGTGTGTGAGTAGCATCCTCTCTTTCGCACCACTGCTAAGGGAAAAAAATATACTTTAGATCTTACGTTAATACAAGACCTTTATATACATTTCATGATAAATATTGAATACGAGAAAAATTAAGAGTGGTGTCGCCGCGTAGCGGCAAATGAAGAAACATGTCGCGCACACGAAAATCGAGTTGCGGCGTAGAAGTCGCAAATTAAGAATATATTCTTATTCATTAAGAATATATTCTTATTTATTAAGAATATTTATTAAGAGGACTTATAAAGTATACATTTCAAGAATACAATTTTTTTGGTGTACTTTATAAGTTTTCTTAATAAATATTCTTAATAAATAAGAATATATTCTTAATTTGCGATTTCTGCGCCGCAACTCGATTTCCGCGTGTGCGACATGTGTGCAGTGGCACATATTTTTTCACTTGCCGCTACGCGGCGACACCACTCTTAACTTTTCTCGTTCAATATTTATCATCAAATGTATATAAAGGATTTGTATTAACGTAAGATCTAAAGTATATTTTTTTCTCTTAGCAGTGGTGCGAAAAAGAGGACGCTGTTCACATATAGGTTCTTTGATTGTGTGCATTTGAGCCGCATTCTCTTTCTGACATCACTGTTTATCAGTTTAATTTCAAACTAAATTTAAAATAATTTAAAATTCTGGATTCCTTGTTGGGATTCAGAATATTAAACATTTAAAATAATTAAATATTAACATTATAATTAAATATTAACATTTAACAGATTATTTGAAATTAGACGGAAAAAAATCTTTTAGACCAATAATTAAATTTATTTGACTTCAGCAAAATTTATTAAATCCAAAGAAACATTTTTCTCTGTATGTTAAGAATATCTAATAAGAATATTTAATAAGAATATCTTTTTAGAAGATTTTCCTCTTAATTTAAGAGGATCCTCTTGGCGCCTATTTCAGTAGAATATATTCTAAAGATATAAGTGGCATATTCTCAAGTTGAGAATACAATTTTTTCGGTGTATTATATATGCTACTTGAAGGATTAATTTAGATTATATCCAGCATATGTTTTCAGGATTATTTAAGAAGAAATTTAAAAAATTATATATGCGTTGCATATACAAACATATATTCGGCATGTAAACTACCAAATCAAGCAATGCGATATAAAATATGCGAAAAAATATGCTGAATATAATCTAAATTAATCCTGAAAATAGCATATAAAGCACCTCAACGATATATTCTGGACTAATTTAGGATGTATTGTAGACGTTTCAAGAGTTATAAGATTTCCTATGGACATCCTGCAAATATCTTTAGGACTTTGAAATAGAATCTCCTGAGGATATATCTAGGCTTTATGTGAGGTGCTTATTTACTATTCCTCAGGACATCCTCAGAATGTACGAGGATTACAAACAGATATCCTCAGGATATTTCCTATATCCGTGCAGAACATCCTTAGGAGATTCAAAAGACGTCCGTGTGCTGTTTGGGTCGTCTCTGCTCGTCCTCTTTCGTTCTGGGATTCTGACACAGCACATCGAGGAATCGACGTACCATTGATCTGTCCATTCGGAAAGAAGAAGGAAATAGGAGAAGCGTGCGAATACCCAGGAAGTGAGGTCAACCTCTTCATAATTCGCATCGTCTTCTTCACAAAATACAGAAGGAATTCGAGGCCCCGGAATAGATGAAAGAGCCAACGAGGGACACCAGACGAGACATCTCGAAGAGCAAGAAGATAAGTCATTCGGAAAGAGATATAGCGAATTATTATTATTATTATATATATATTTTTTTTTAATTAATTACTGATTCGATTAGACTGAACCTCTATCCATTGTCAACATTACGAATATAAATAAATAAGATTGTTATAACCGGAAAACGTGTAGATTGCATAATCAGTGTAATTTTACAATTAAAATGAACTCAACATATGCATTATGTTACAAAGTTCAACGGATGCACAAAGTAGAACTATGCATATGATTTAAAATATGTTAATGTTTTAAACGCGGTTTAAAAAATATACTAGTGCGATTATTACGATGTAATAATTTGCGGTCTTTAGAAAATCTATTAAAATACGAGATGAATTTTTTATTCATTCCAGTGTTTAATCGTACGGAAATTATTCTTGTTCAATCCAAAATTACTCTACCTGCAGATGCGACGTGATTAGGTTATTACCAGACACCACATATATACATTATACGTATTGATCTTAACAGCATTAGTCCTTTTCATTTTTCAAGGTAGAATTATGCAATATAAATTATACATTTCATATTTAAATCAATATATTATACGTAAATTCAAAGTTCATCGGAACATTATCGGAGAATTGTGAATATTTAATTAGATCAAAGTAAATACAACAGTACAATTTTTTGTAATATTATTTTATACTTTTATTACATTGTAATATTATTTTATACTTATTACATTTTAAGTGTGTTCTATTATTTGGATTGATGAAAGGCGCATTTTCTGTTCACACTGGCGTGAAAAATGATCAATATAAAATGTTAAAAAGAAAATGGCAAAAGAACCAACGCGTGGTAGTTGGAGCGCAGAGAAGCAACAACACTTCTTTCTTTTTTCAATATTAGTTTATTAAAAAACTCATATTACAACAATCCGAAAGTTCGCTTTTTGTTGTTGTAATATGAGTTTTTAATAAACTAATATTGAAAAAAGAAAGAAGTGTTGTTGCTTCTCTGCGCTCCAACTACTGCGCGTTGGTTTTCTTATGCCATTTTCTTTTTAATTTTTCAAATAAGGAAGTTCTTTGCCGTTTTATGCGACTTTCATACAAAATTAATTAATGAGAAATTAATTAACAAGAATCCACGCGAGAATAGATACGCGACGAGAAGAGATATTCCAAAAGATGTTACGCAATTCCTAAACGCAATACATAATTAAATTTAATTATTACATATTAAATTTAATTATTATTATAATTATTACTTACATATATTTTTTTATATATACTAGAACATTACAAAACGCACGCCATTTAATTTTTTTACTATGTAAAATAATATAAAAAAAATACAAAAATAGTTTGCTGAAACAGATAAAAATTTTGATAACTCTAAATAATGAGAGGAATCAATTGGTGTAAAGAAAACACAGTTGTTTCGAAGAAAAAATATGTAATTTGCAATTAACAATTACATATTTTTTTTTAAATAATTATGTGGTTTCTTTACACCAATTGATTCCTTTCATTATTTTGTACATAAAAGTATTAAGGTAAGATAATCGAAAAATGAATATTTTACAAGATATTTTATGGCTTATTTAAAATTAAGAAATGATTTCAAGCCTCATAACTCGAAAAGTACTTAATGAAAAAATGTTTAATTATAGTGTTTTGGAAAACTCTCTACCTCAGCTATAAGAATATGTAATTAAAAAAGGGGTTGCCGCTTAAGATTTTTATGGTGACCTTGACCGCGCTTTTCAAGGTCATCCCAAGGTCAAATAAATACCATCATCTAATAGATTCTTTTAAGCCATTTTTTTCTGTCTAAACCATTTTTTCAAAAAATTAATATTTTCTGAGATATTTAACCGTTCCGGAACTTTTGCCTTACCCTGTATAACATTTTTATAACATAATATTATATACAAAGTAGACTTGATAATGAAGAACAATTGTGAGATCGAATTTGCACATTGGATTCTGCATTCTCAACGCTTCTGTCGCACCAGCAATAACCAGGAAATTGCCAGTCATTTCTTAATTGTATTGCGGTTAGTTACCGTGGAAGTGCGTGTGATTAGTAGTGTTGCGGATTTAATGTAATTAATCAAAACATGAGAGCAGTACAAATAATTAACGACGACCGTCATTTTCATGGCGAATTGGCCAGTGCTGGGCAAAAACTCGTCGACGTGGATTTCACTGCGAGTTGGTAAGCATATCTTGAGATCACACGTCCGTTCTTTATTATTCGTCGCGTTTCAATTTTATTGAATTCCACATTTATTTGGGAATACATATTTTAACACGATATATTTTAATTATTAATTATAATTATTAGTTTATGTGAGCAACTTGCGATCGATACTTCAATCGAACCAATAAATCGACAAGAAGCTCGGGAATTATGATACGGCAGGCGGCGCTTCAGCGTGTATAGAGCGTGTGTTCTTCGCGATCTATCCGTCGCTTCAGTCAGTCAGTCGCATCAGCTTGAAACACCCGCACGCAGTTTCTTTACTTTTTGTTGAAATAGAATAGTTATCATTATAGAATAAATCTATCTTTCATTATTATATGTAGCAGATTTTATTCGCCCTGATTCCTAACAGGTTATGGGCCCAGAGCTCTCAGTGCACTGCGCGAATGTTTAGAGTCAGTGAAGGAAAGGACAAAAGACGTGATAAAAAATGGCTACGGCCGCCAGGTCGCGAACATAGAGAAATCAACGGAAAACAACTACGAACTATGGAAGGTCCAGATGAAAAGTGTACTGATATTTAACGACCTATGGCAGTACGTTGACGGAAATAAAACCAGTAGGAAATCCACAAGAATGGGTGAAGAAAGACTCGAAGGCACTGGCATTAATAAATTTGAGTATCACACATGGCCAGCTCAATCATGTTAAGAAAGCCACGACGTCGAAGGGAGCATGGGACAGCCTGAAAGCAGTATTTGAATCTCGAGGGCCAGTGAGGAAGGCAGTCTTATACAAGCAATTGCTGAGGATGGAGAAAAAGCCGGACATCACCATGACGCAGTATGTAACCGACTTTACACGGAAAGCGGAGCAGCTTGCAGAAACGGATATCGAGATACCAAATGAGCTATTATCAATTATGTTATTAGGTTCTCTACCGCCCGAATACGAAAACTTTAGTGTAGCTATCGAGTCACGCGACGAAATACCAACGCTTGAAAATTTAAAATTAAAACTTATCGAGGAAGAAGCGAGACAAAGCGACCGCGTTACCAAAACAAACGAGAATAATAGCGATGCGTTATTGACAAAAGGACGTTCCGAACGCTCGAAATGTTCGTATCCAAAACCGAAAGATAGTCTTACGAAAGCGAGTACACATAAATTCGCAGGGAAATGTTATAATTGCGGCAAAAACGGGCATATAAGTAGGAATTGTAGAGCGAAACCAAAGCGTAGCGAATCAAACGAAGTTAGCGATGCGATGACCGCGATTGCGTGCAACGCCGAAATTATTAATAAATCAAGAGATTGGTATCTTGATAGCGGGGCGACTAAACATATGAGCAATGACGAGCGAATATTTACCATACTGAAAGACAACAAAGATTTAAAAGTATACACAGCCGCGGAACACGTTGCAAAATCAGTCGGTCGAGGTGATATAAAATTAAATGCAAAGATAAATAGATACGTAACAAATTCTATTAAATTGCAAGATGCGTTGTATGTACCAGAATTGCGTAATAATCTCTTGTCGGTGTCGAGCGTTACAGACAATGGTTATTCTGTCGTATTTAAAGGGAATAGGGCGACCGTCAATCGAGAAGATGGTTCGGTAGTTCTCACGGCGACCAAACGCGATCAGTTATACGTGATTAACGAGAAGAAGGAACATGCGGCGCTCGTGGATAAAAAGAGCGAAACAGATTTATTAAAATGGCATCAAAGATACGGGCATCTAAATATAAACGATTTAAAAATGATGAAAAATAAAGATATGGTTCTTGGCATGAATTTTGTATCAAAAACAAAGGAAATGAGCTGCGAGATATGCGCGAAATGCAAAATTCATGTTCAACCTTTCAAACCGTCATCTAATCGCGAGAAAAGTTTGTTAGGATTAGTGCATTCCGATATTTGCGGACCAATGAACGTAGAATCGATCGGTGGCGCAAGATATTTTGTCACTTTCATAGATGACAGTTCTAGATACACAACAATCGCAATGCTTCGTAATCGGTCGGATGTCCTTCAAGCGTTCAAGGACTACAAACGAAGAGTAGAGAATCAGACTGGTCAACGGATTAAGAAACTTCGAACAGACAATGGAAAGGAATATTTGTCGAAGAATTTTAAAGATTTCCTCAGAGAAGAAGGGGTTCAGCATCAACTAAGTGTTGAATACACACCCCAACAAAACGGAGTGGCAGAACGAGCCAATCGCACATTAGTTGAAATGGCCAGATGTATAATGCTACAAGCGAATCTTCTCGATTCATTATGGGCAGAAGCGATGAATACGGCGACATTTTTAAGAAATAGATGTGCAACGAAATGTCTCGATGGAGTCACGCCATTCGAAGTATGGATGCAACAAAAACCATACGTAGGTTATTTTAGAACTATTGGCAGCAAAACGATAGCGCTTAATAAAAGGCAAAGAGGAAAAAAGTTTAAACCAAAAGGCGACGAATACTTGTTAGTAGGCTACTCGGAAGAATCGAAAGCATATCGGCTATGGAAACGGCCGGGAACGAAAACTGTCATCAAGGCACGTGATGTGAAATTTTTTGAAAGGATCGAGCCTCCTCAGGAATTCTTATCGAGAGGAATTTTTACAATGCCTGACAAAATTATAAAGACAACGAACGAAGAATGCCCAGAACAGCACGATGGAAAAACTGAAGACAAAAGTAAAGAAGACACGGAAGACGAGAAAAATGATGATTCGTCAGAAGATACTCAGGTATATGAAGAGGATAATGAGCAACGGCACACACGAGGACCGGGACGCCCCAAAATTATAAGAACTGGTAGACCAGGCAGAGCGGGTTCCGTTAGCGCACGGTGCGATAGCGCACCAACCCGATAGCACACGAAAAATTGACACAATTCCCGATAGCGCACCAACCCGATAGCCCACGTCCCGATAGCACACAAAGTAAATCGCGCACAATCCCGATAGCGCACCAACCCGATAGCACACCAACCCGATAGCGCACGAAAGCACTATCCCCTCACACACGCACTCTCTCTCACACACACACACACACACACACACACGGGGGGTGCAAGGGGGGCCTTCGGCCCCCCTCCCGCACCCACCCCGTCCCCCTCGCTTCGCGTGAAAAGTTGCAAAGTGAATCCGTGCGCTATCGGGTTGGTGCGCTATCGGGATTATGCGCGATTTACTTTGTGTGCTATCGGGACGTGTGCTATCGGGTTGGTGCGCTATCGGGAAATGTGTCAATTTTTCGTGTGCTATCGGGTTGGTGCGCTATCGCACCGTGTGCTAACGGGACTCTCCCGACCAGGCAGACCGCGAAAAGCCTATCATCGCAGTGATGAATATTATTCAGAACCAAAGTCCGTACCACAAATGTTGAAACAAGATGATAAAGAAGAATGACTAACCGCCATGAGGAAGGAGTACGATGCGTTGCAAGAAAATAAAACGTGGACTCTCGTACCTAGACCAACCAATAAGAAGATTTTGACGAACCGATGGGTATTCAAGGTCAAAACCAATCGAGATGGTAAAATTGAGAAATATAAGGCGAGACTAGTTGCTCGGGGACACACACAAAAATTAGGAATAGACTATGAAGAAGTTTTTGCTCCCGTAGCAAGATATGAAACTATTCGGACACTACTCGCTGCATCTGTAAACGAAGGAATGCACGTGCATCAAATGGATGTGGTTTCAGCATACGTGCAAGGAGAGTTGAACGAAGAAATATACATGGAGCAACCCGAAATGTTTGTTAAGCACGGATGCGAAGAAAAGGTGTGCAAGCTTCTCAGACCTTTGTACGGTCTAAAGTAATCAGGACGAGAATGGTACAAAAAACTCGATAGTTATATTACGGAAACCGGTGATAAACGTACATCGGCGGACCCATGTGTTTACGTGTATGGCGAAAATGAAGAACGAATAATTGTCATCATTTACGTTGACGATATTATCTTGGCCTCTAAGAAACTCGACAAACTTGAACTCATTAAAATGAAAATGAAATCAACGTTCAAGATGGTGGATCTTGGTCTAATAAGCAATATTCTCGGAATTAACGTGCTACGAGAAGGCAACACTGGAAAAATGCGCCTTTCACAAAAAGGTTACGTCGAAGACTTACTCGCAAGATTTAATATGGAACAAGCAAAAGCAGTGTCAACACCAATCGAATCGAACTTAAAAATTACCAAAGATATGAGTCCAATGACGGAAACTAAAAAACTCGAAATGGAAAATCGACCGTATAGAGAATTAATAGGCGGGCTAATTTATCTGGCAAATGCTGCGCGTCCTGATATAGCATTTGCGGCCAGTACCTTGACCGTTTTTGTGCGAATCCTGGGAAGGAGCACTGGCTCATTGCGAAGAGAGTACTGAGATACTTAAAGGCAACTTCTCACTATGGAATTACATATACTCAAGATGGAGAATGTTTGAATGCCTACTCCGACTCAGACTGGGCAGGAGATGTCGATGACCGTAAATCGTGTTCAGGCAACGTTTTAATGTTATCCGGAGGTCCGATTAGTTGGAAGTCAAAAAAACAAGCATCTGTAGCTTTGTCAACCATGGAAGCAGAATATGCAGCACTCTCTGAAGTCTCACGAGAAATAGTTTATATCAAAAGACTTTTAGTTCATATGGGTTTTGAAAAATATGTAATATCTCCGATTAATGTATTTTGTGATAATCAAAGTGCAATAGAATTGTCAAAGAATGCCGTTTTTCATAAACGGAGTAAGCACATTGATATTAATTTCCACTTCACTCGCGAATTAGTTGAAAAAGGGGAAATAGCAATTTATTATTTACAAACTTGATGCTCGCTGATATTTTGACAAAATCGTTAACTAAGTGCAAACACAATAGGTGTGTGGAAATGTTGAATTTGAATTGATCACTGCTTATTCCCAGAGCTCTTATCGATAGAGGGGGTGTGAGCAACTTGCGATCGATACTTCAATCGAACCAATAAATCGACAAGAAGCTCGGGAATTATGATACGGCAGGCGACGCTTCAGCGTGTATAGAGCGTGTGTTCTTCGCGATCTATCCGTCGCTTCAGTCAGTCAGTCGCATCAGCTTGAAACACCCGCACGCAGTTTCTTTACTTTTTGTTGAAATAGAATAGTTATCATTATAGAATAAATCTATCTTTCATTATTATATGTAGCAGATTTTATTCGCCCTGATTCCTATCAGTTTAACATTTAAATTTAATTATTTAATTCTTTAATTATTTATGTTGATTTATATTTGGAAATTTAGCAACACTTCTAAACTGAACAATTTGCTAATAAAATTGGCAGTGCAAAGTCTTAGATCATCCATAACAAGGATACAATTAATTAACATACATAGCACAGAAGAAATATCGATAGGAAACTTGAATTTAGTCGACTTAGCTGGATCAAAACGATTAAAAAGTAAAAAAGTTGTCATAATTACATAAACAAAAAATATTTTAACAAATCAATATCAAATTGTTACTATTATTTTGTTACTGTTATCTTAGCTGTTTTAAAAAAACAAGAACATGTATCCCTTATAGAGATTCTAAATTCTATGAACATGAGGTTCTCATGTCCTCATGTTTTATATAGAATTCTATATGAAATATATAGAATTAGAATTAGAATTTAAAATCTCTATAAGTAATATGTTCTTGTTTTTTTTTAAAGAGACGTGTGTTTCTGTTTTTGACTGATTTGCTTATGCCTTCTTGGAACGCGATTCGAATGTCTTCTTGAAAGGAAGGGGAAGTGAAGTGGCTATATCGCAGAAAAATCTTCATGCTATATCGGGACTTGAATCCGAGATCCATTATATGGCAGATAAACACTTTGCCTCGGTCATTCGGCGTCTCCATGAGACGTTAATCCACATAGAAAATTATCCAACTATAAATCAATATAAATTAATTAAAGAAATTAAGTAATTAAATTTAAATGAAATAAACTAATAATTAGAATTAATAATTGAAATATGTTAATTTTTTAAATATGTATTTAATTAGAATATGTGCTAATTTTAAATTTGTATTTAATTACAATATGTAATATTTTTTATTGGCAGCGTCAAATTTTTTAAATTATAATTTTTTTGTTTTATATTAATTTTCAGTTTTCAATTTTTAAATAAATTTTCAATTTTTTAATATTATTATGTTTGGAAATTAAAACAGCTATTTTGTATAACAGAGTTTTCGATTAAAATATTTCTTTTTAAACAAGTACAAGTTTTCATTCTTAGTTGGCGCAATTTTTTGATACCATTATTTTTGTAGGATATATTATAATCATATTAAAATAATTTCTTGTCACATAAACTTGCGCTTTTTTTACCTTTTTTTAAAAAGATAAGTTTTTAGAAATTATATCATTTTTTTAAGTAGATCTTTTTTACTTTTATTGATTCAAATGTATTAGCGTCGTATCTGCAATTTTAATATAAGCAGGAAACCATGCTATAAGCAAGTAATTGCAATGTTAAGCTAATTAAGTAAATTTAAAAAAAATAAATTATTAGTTTAAATTGAAGGCTTTCTATGAGAGAGATAAAGGGAGGAGAATATTTTCAGTTGAAAAATATCTCACACAGCACAACTGGCTATTTGCCGGCTGATAGTCGACATGTTTTAATCAACATGAAGTCGTCTTTTTAAATCGATGTTTAGTTAATTATTCTAGTACGTTTTATTGTTGACTTTATCTATCGACTATGAGTCGACCATTTTCAAAAAATTAAAAGTCGGCTTTCGGCAAAGCGAAGAGTCGATTAAATTAGACACTTTTAATTAAATTAGGCATTTTTAAACACTTGATTGATTTAATTTCATTATTCTTTAATTGTATTATACAGGGCGATCCTGAAAAACGTTATGTCTGTAAAATGACGTATTCCTGACACCATTCTAAGACAATTTTTCCTTTACCAAAATTTGATTTGAAGCGTAGTTTTTTAATTATGTGCAAAAATAGTTAGTAAATCACGCGTCGAGTACAGAAGGCAGGCAGGAGCAGCGCGGCGTGCCGCGAGCGCGCCCGACGGGTGATTACCACCGCATGAGTCGCTAACTATTTTATCTTATAACATAAAATTATGCTTTAAATAAAATTTTGGTAAAGAAGAAAATGTCTTAGAATTACGTCAGAAATACGTGTTCCTTAAAATAACGTTATTTTAATAATGAAAAGTTGTTCCGGATCGCCGGCCGTCCGACGTTGCAATCAGCTGATTGCTACACGCGATGTGTGTATGGCGGAGTGTGTGCGTAAAGAGAGAGAGAGAGAGAGAGAGAGAGAGAGAGAGAGAGAGAGGGAGGGTAGGAGGGACTGACATTCATACACACGCACGCACTTTATTTCTCGCTCTCTTTCTCTCTTTTACGCAACACTCATACACTCTCTCATTCAGTCTCTCACTCATACTCTCTCGGTCACTCACCCACTCACTCACCTGCTTACTCACTTGCTCACTCACCTTGTAGCAACGTAGCGAATCTTCATGCTATGTATTGTTGTTATCTGCTGCACGGTTATGATTGCTAGAGATGCGCGACACATCGAAATTTTTTCGATTATTAGTCTCACACTCGATTGACACAATACAGATTACACTATAACGAGTTTACTGTTTATTCACTCACTATTGATTTATCGATACCAAAAATTACTTTCAAAGAAACGCGAATGCAAACAGCACATGACTCGACGCGAAGCGACGGACCGCGGAGACTGCGCGACCACAAGAGTTATGTTGCCAGAAACGCGACACGCGACATCTAACAAACGACTTGCGCGTGGCGCGTGATTGACGCGAGATAAGACGAACGATCGGCTAAAACCTTCGCATTGCGAATGCGGTAGAAAACATGAAACGTATAATGACATACTTAAAAAATTAATTATTTACGCGTGTCGCGTTTCTGGCAACATAACTCTTGTGGTCGCGCAGTCTCCGCGGTCCGTCGCTTCGCGTCGAGTCATGTGCTGTTTGCATTCGCGTTTCTTTGAAAGTAATTTTTGGTATCGATAAATCAATAGTGAGTGAATAAACAGTAAACTCGTTATCGTGTAATCTGTATTGTGTCAATCGAGTGTGAGACTAATAATCGAAAAAATTTCGATGTGTCGCGCATCTCTAGCAATCATAACCGTGCAGCAGATAACAACAATACATAGCATGAAGATTCGCTACGCTGCTACAAGGTGAGTGAGCAAGTGAGTAAGCAGGTGAGTGAGTGGGTGAGTCACCGAGAGAGTATGAGTGAGAGACTGAATGAGAGAGTGTATGAGTGTTGCGTAAAAGAGAGAAAGAGAGCGAGAAAGAAAGTGCGTGCGTGTGTTTGAATGTCTGTCCCTCCTACCCTCCCTCTCTCTCTCTTACGCACACACTCCGCCATACACACATCGCGTGTAGCAATCAGCTGATTGCAACGTCGGACGGCCGGCGATCCGGAACAACTTTTCATTATTAAAATAACGTTATTTTAAGGAACACGTATTTCTGACGTAATTTTAAGACATTTTCTTCTTTACCAAAATTTTATTTAAAGCATAATTTTATGTTATAAGATAAAATAGTTAGCGACTCGTGCGGTGGTAATCACCCATCGGGCGGTCAGCTGCGTCCGCGTTCGCGGCACGCCGCGCCGCTCCTGCCTGCCTTCTGTACTCGACGCGTGATTTACTAACTATTTTTGCACATAATTCAAAAACTACGCTTCAAATCAAATTTTGGTAAAAGGAAAATTAAGGAAAAATTGTCTTAGAATGGTGTCAGGAATACGTCATTTAACAGACATAACGTTTTTCAAGATCGCCCTGTATGTAACAATATTATATAATTAAATTATAATAAAACCTACACGGAAAAATTTACCCAATAAATATCTAATAAATGTCTAAATGTTTATATGAGGTCCATATCCTCTATAGATAACTAGTAGATGTATATATATCATCCACATATCTACATTCACACACAAAAAATACGGACCACTAAATTTTAGCACAAATTTTTAACATCTTTCAATAACAATAAATCAGCGAAAAATCATCGTATTAAGATGAAATAAAACTGAAATTAAAGCTTGAACATTTCTTTCAAAAAGCAAAAACACAAATTTGAGTTACAAAAAATATTTTAAAATAACGGACGTTGAAGATAGACTTTGAGAAATGAGAAACAAATTTTTTTTAATTGATACAAAAATTTTACAAAAATTTTTGTTTGCTGGTACAAAAATGTATGGGTTTTTAAAAAAGCTCATTTATTTCCTAATAAATTTATATTTTTAATCAATTTTCTACGATCTTTTTTGATAAAATTATATTGTTTTGAGGAAAGATTTAAATTTGACCGTTTATCTCTATGTGAAACGTCGAGTTACACTTTAATTTCTTTTTTGAAAAAGTTTCCATGATAATTTTTTTCTGAATTGCAGATTTTACAAGGAGTTTTATTTTATAAGATTTTCTTGAAAACGGTATAACTTTATGAAAAGAGGTCGTAGAAAATTTATTAAAATATAAATTTTTTGTTAAGAAATAAATAAGCTTAAAAACATTTTTGCACCAGGAAGCCGATTTTCCTGAGCAATGCAGCAGTTTAAAAAAAATTTGTTTTCTATTTCTCAAAGTCTATCTTCAGCATTCGTCATTTTGTAAAACATTTTTTGTGACTCAATTTTGGTTTTTTTAGTTTTTAAGAGGACTGTTTAATTTGAGTTTTATTTCATATCAATACGGTGATTTTTTGCTGATTTGTTGCCATTAAAAGATGTTAAAATATTTTATTAAAATTTAGTAGCCCGTTTTTTTTTAGTTATTCATATACTTCCACGAGCTTCATGCCTCGCCGCTATGTGGCGAAAAGGAAAACACCTAACCCGAAAGTGGAATTCATCTAAGACAATAATATAACACCGCGGCACAGGTCTCACGAATTACGGCTTATCGGTCAAATAGAGCGTACTATTATAGTTGCATCTCCTCTAGCTATTGCAAGGAATTCTAGAGCTCCATATAATTAACTGCAGATGGTTAATTTTTTTTTTAATTCCATCATATATGTATTTATATACAGAACATTAAATGAATATCCATCCAAAAATAAATATCAATATATACGTAATAAAAAATGTATCTATATACAGGGTGATTCTGAACAGACGTTTGTCTTTAAAAAGATAAATTGTCGAGTCTATTCTAAGACGATTTTCCCTTTACCAAAATTGTCTACGAGGCTTAGTTTTTAAATTATTAAATAAAATAGTTCGCGAATTACGGAACGATTACAAGAGGTAGACAGGGACGGCGCAACTCACCGTCCGATACAGGCGATCATGTGGGGCGCGCGACGCGATCAGCTGATTGCTGCACACGATGAGTGTAACAATCAGTGTGTGTGTGTGTGTGTGTGTGTGGGGGGGGGGGTGTATTTATGCACGCGTATCCACACATGCACCGTACTCTCTCTCTTCTCTCTCTCTCTCTCTCTCCCTCTTTCTCTCTCACTCTCTCACTCACTCACTCACTCACTTATTCTTACCTTAATAATGAGATTCTTCATACTGCTGATAAATAGCAGTGCCCAGTGTGTTGCACGATAATAATCGTCGTCGACGAGACGTCGTTTCTTCAACACATTCTGCAGTCTGACACATCGTCAAATAAGCGAAGTTTTTTCTTTCATCACTTTCGACACTTTTACAAATTTACTCGCGCACTTAATCACTCACGATTGATAAAAGGAGGAATTTACCAACGGTTACGGTACGAATTTAATAAACGGTTAACGTATTTAATTATTAATTACACACTCGATTAAAGAAACGCGTTAACAGAACGCGATACTCGATGCAAAGCGCGCGACGCGACGACCGACAACAAGCAGGTCAGGTTAGTACTAGCGCGTAATGCTACACGTTTATGTTTGGCAGCGCTAGAGGCGCTAGTACTAACCTGACCTGCTTGTCGTCGGTCGTCGCGTCGCGCGCTTTGCATCGAGTATTGCGTTCTGTTAACGCGTTTCTTTAATCGAGTGTGTAATTAATAATTAAATGCGTTAACCGTTTATTAAATTCGTACCGTAACCGTTGGTAAATTCCTCCTTTTATCAATCGTGAGTGATTAAGTGCGCGAGTAAATTTGTAAAAGTCGAAAGTGATGAAAGAAAAAACTTCGCTTATTTGACGATGTGTCAGACTGCAGAATGTGTTGAAGAAACGACGTCTCGTCGACGACGATTATTATCGTGCAACACACTGGGCACTGCTATTTATCAGCAGTATGAAGAATCTCATTATTAAGGTAAGAATAAGTGAGTGAGTGAGTGAGTGAGAGAGTGAGAGAGAAAGAGGGAGAGAGAGAGAGAGAAAGAGAGAGAGTACGGTGCATGTGTGGATACGCGTGCATAAATACACCCCACACACACACGCACACACACACACACTGATTGTTACACTCATCGTGTGCAGCAATCAGCTGATCGCGTCGCGCGCCCCACATGATCGCCTGTATCGGACGGTGAGTTGCGCCGTCCCTGTCTACCTCTTGTACTCGTTCCGTAATTCGCGAACTATTTTATTTAATAATTTAAAAACTAAGCCTCGTAGACAATTTTGGTAAAGGGAAAATCGTCTTAGAATAGACTCGACAATTTATCTTTTTAAAGACAAACGTCTGTTCAGAATCACCCTGTATAATAAATATCCACTGAATGTTGTACAGATATTTACAAGATATTGGTTTACATATCCTAGATATTTATGAAACCTCGAATTACGGACATTTGGATATCAACAACATCTATAATAGCTATTTTTCATATATTCGTGGATATCCTTAAGCCTATGAAGAATATCTAATGTGGTTATCTAATACCAATTATTTTCCGTTGGGAATTAAATCGATCAAGTTTTTGACAAATGACATTAAAATAAAAATTTAGTAGTTAATGGACATGACATTAAATTAATAATATTGACTTATAATCGCCATAAAAGGTCTGTTTTTTTATTCTTGCACTAACTGAACTAGTTCAAAAAGTGTACACTAATGCCCGATTTCACTAAAATTTTTAACTCTTCCTTCAGAAAGAGACAAAGAGTGAGTTGAACTAAGATTAAAGTTAAATGCGGTTGGTGAAATCGAGCATAAGGCGTTTTTTATTCCGGAATTGGTGTAACTGATGCTGTTCGTGTTATTCCAGTGTAGCTGAGTGCATGAGTTTGCTGCACTGACTGCCTTAGGTTTGGAGGTAGAGTAAGCAGTGCAGAGCACTCGTGGGCAATTTCAAACGAAAGTAAACGAAAGTAACTGTCAAATATAAAGATCTTAAAGGTTAAAATAAAAAAGATTTTATAATATTTATAGTTTAATATCTGAACATCTCATACAGTTAAAGTTAAAATATAATTAAAGTTAAAATCGCGTTAAACCAATCGTTACCAATCGCAAAAGGTAATATTTGACTAATAGTAAAATGTAATAGGTTAAAAATTTATTAAAATATTATAAAAAACAATAAAAGAATTAAAAGATAAACCTGAACCAATAAAAAACAATGATATTGCTATTTGAATGTCTCAATTCCATATGGTAAGATTCAGCTAATTTTATTATTTAACTTGCACTTTATTATTTAACCTATCACTATTCAAAATGCGATTAAATTCTTAACAACGGCTGAATGGATCAAATTCTTATTAAGGCGAATCTTAACAACGGCTGAATGGATCAAATTCTTATTAAGCTTAATCGATAAAGCGAGTTTGATTTGTATGAAAAAAGTATCTTCATTTTTATTCTAAGTGATCTATAAATGAAGATATCATGATGCAAAGTCCAAATATGGAAATTTTCATTTAAGAAAGATCTTTAACATCACCGTCTTCAACACACATCTACAAACACAAAGAGAAAACGTACAGTTTCTCACTCGATAGAAGATTGCGTTAGCGACGCTCTGCGATATTAATGACATATGACATTAGTGACATGTATAATTTAACCGCATTTTTAGTAGTGACAGGTTAAATAATAAAGTGCAAGTTAAATAATAAAATTAGCTGAATCTTAACATATGAAATTGAAACATTCAAATAGCAATATCATTGTTTGTTATTGGTTCAGGTTTATCTTTTTATCCTTTTATTGTTAGAATAGAATCATTATTAGAGAAAACGCGTACAGTTCTCTCTTCTTATTCATATTTTTATAATTTACAATGATTCATTAATAAGTGATACTACTTCGTCCTTGTCCATTATTGTGATATGAGTACCTTCCACGTAATGTATTTGTACTGCACTTTCGGTAACCTAAAAATATTTTTTATTTATAAAAATAATGTTAAAAATGATAAAATATTACGTTCTATTCAAATTTACCTTATGTAGACCATAATCTTCTTCAGTAAAAGCGATATGCGCAAGTGTAGGTTTTAATAAGATTATAGATGATTTAAGACGTGGCAATGATGTTATATTATAATCTCGTATAGCGATTATATGATCGTAAAACGTCGAACATAACAATTTCTGATTTTCAACAGTTAATTCATTGATATCCTTCAAAAAGAGAGCAGAAAGTGATTCTAATTTCTCTTCCCACGTATTACACTTATTTAGTTCTAATGCAAGCTGTAAATAATAATATTGTATTAGTTCAACAAAATGATAATAACAAAATGACAATCTGCATTTTAAACTGAGATAAAATAATATGCTTATATTATGTTATGTTACTTCATCTAATCTAAATTACGTTAAAGAAACTTTACAAAACCTTTGTAATTTAGATTATATAAAATAATATAATAAAATAATATAATAAAAAATTTAGTTTATTTTATCATTTCAAAGCATATTCTACGAAATTATTTCATAATTTTTCCTCTCATTCTATTAACTATCTACTATTCTATTAACTACACATATATAAAAAAAATTAATAATTTTTGCAATAAAAAATAATTTATTTAATTAAGCCATACTATATTTTTAATAATTGACTAACCATTTCATTGTTACAGTCAAAATACAAGTTTATTAAGTGAAATAAAATGATATTTTCTAGCTCTTGTTCGGTAGTATGATAAAGAAATTTCTCAAACAAGAACTTCATTTGATCAGGAGCTCCATCTATAAGTATTAAATGTCCAAAGAAATTCTTAGCTTCTAATAATCTCGCTAATTCGATGGCAATTAAAGATCCAAATGAATAACCGACAATTAGAAATTCTTTTCGACTTTGTATTTTCTCCAATACGTGCTAGAAAAATATGCAAACATGTACGAAACTGTACGTAAAAATGGCGCGCATGCATGCATGCGCGTATGCGTATGCATAATTAAATATATATCATTGTTTAAAGTTTAAATACAGCAATTAAAATAAAGATTTCAAATAGATTATATTATAATTTCGTACAGGCAGAAGATATGCTGCTGATTTCATTACTGACGAAGTAACACCTGGCATATTAAGTACACCGTGTTGCAAACATATCGCCGAAGATTTAATTTTCGATCCTATCAGTTTATATACACTTGCAGAGCCGTCGATTCCTGGTATAAGAAATATTTCACTCCCAGCAACTTTCCTCTCTGTAGCGAGTTTTATATAAATGTCTGGACTCAAATCTGAATTGTTAAGTTTTCGAGTCAATATTTTTAAACCGTCCAAATCATTTACATTAGCTTCCTTGTCATCTTTTTGGTTCATCTTTTCTTGTTTAGATGTATTTGTCAATTTTCTAAGTTTTGCAAAAGTGAGATTTCGAATATCTTGTGCTGTCAATAAAATATCGAATTCTCTCTCCAATGTCTGTTTAATCTCCACTGCCATCATTGAATCCATGCCTAGTTCAGGCAGTAATATGTTTGGTGCTACCAAGTTTGGATTTTTCAATTCTATTTTAAAAATTAGAGAAAGAATTAAATATTTACACATGATTTTAATCAGATTTTATCTAATATTGAAACTGCAATATAACAATTATTAAATTTTATATTTTTGCAATAAAAATTTATTTTGTATAAGCGAATCTTTTAAATAATACTTTTGAACTCACGCATAATGTTTGCAACAGCTTCAAATGGATTCGTTGCTTTGCTAGAACCTTTTTTTTCTCAGCAACAACCATGCTGCTTACGATTGACCGATCTTGTAGCAAGAACGCTTCTAATGTGTCCAAGCAGGAGGATATTCCTTGTTGTAATGTACCATCAATATCAAGTTCTTTGTCGTCTTCTTGCATATCTGCGATAATTCCAACGTCACCAATCGCGCCCCACTGTATCGCCAAACCATGTAAACCTTCTTTCATTCTTCTTTCACAAATTCTTTCCGTTACGGAACTTGCCATTCCGTAATTTGTTTGACCTACGTTACCTCTTCCGCATGAAATGGAAGAAAAAACGACAAAATGTCGGAGCTGGGGACAAATTGTTCTCGATAATTCATCCATCCTTTTCGTCGTCCATGCCTTTGATATAAAAGCATCTTCGAATGCTTGTGGGGACTGATTCTTGAATATGTCATCTTTCAACACAACTGCGAGATTGAATATAGCATCCACGGGACCTAGTTCTTCGGCAAATTGCAATATAGATTTACAGTCTTCGTATTTCGAAGTATCAGCAGCTGTAACGATTTGAACATTCACACCGTAAGATTGCCATAACGTTATTCTTGATCGCTGATAACCGTTTTTTATCCCAGTTCGTGAAGTCAATATTAGATTTCTTGCGCCACGTAAAATTAACCAATCAATTAATTCTAGACCGAAACCACCCAGACCACCTGTAACGATATAGCATTTGTGTTCCAGGCAGTAGTACCGGGGATGTGCAAGTATAGGTGCATCCAGTTCATCTTCTTCTTGAACTTTTATCATTATCTATAAATAATATTATGTTATATATTTTAAAATGTCAGGAAAAAGAAGTAAGAAGAACATAAAAGACGAGAAGCTATTAGAAAAAATGCAGATTACAGATAAAAACCTATAAGAATGTATAAATTGTCAAATAAAATGTAGTTGTACAATAACAAAATAGAAACAAATTTAAAAGAATCGATAAAAAAAGAAGGAGAAATTTTTCCAAATGTAATGTAAAGAGGAAAGGAACACAATGGATAACTTTTACATATTATAACATAGTTAAGAACATAGAATACACCAAGAAAGCTGTTTAATTTTAAAATCTCTGGATAGAAATATTTAAGGTAAAAAAGTTTGCGTCACAAGTTGCGTTCAATATTAAGTTTTAATTAAGAAAAATAGACAGGAATATTCTTAGCATAGAAATGTTTGCGTTTCAAAATATTAACAGAAAACAAGAGTGATGTTTATTTATACTAAATAATTCTCTAATATTAAAGATAATACAAAGAAAACAAAAACTGTATACATTTTTTTGAGAATTTAATATTTCAATTCTAATTATACTTCCTCCATTGTACGTACACTAAAAGACGATCATACCTTTCCAATATGCTTTCCAGCAGTCATATATCTAAAAGCAGTTTCTATTTCATCCTTTCCGAAGACTTTTCTGCATAACGGTTTGATGGCGCCATTCTTTAAGCCTTCCGTTAATTTGTTCCGTATTATTGCCTTACTCTCTGGTTTTGCAGAAAAAAACTTATCCAAGAAAATGCCATGAAAACTAATGCCTTTTGAAAACGCAAATATTTCTAAAGGATTATTCGAGTCTATATCAAACTTTCCAATCTCGAGAAAACGACCACCCTTTGCTAAGCAGCGGACGGACGCTTGCAGTTTCTCTTCAGCTAAAGAATTTAATACGATATTCACTCCGCGACCTCTCGTTCCCTGAATAATCATTTGTTCGAAACTCGTATCACGAGAATTTCCGATGTGATCCTCGGGAATAGAGGGAAACGTTTCTCTTATAAAGTCTCGTTTCTCGATACTTCCAACCGTCGTAAACACTTCGCAACCCTCGTAAAGGGCAAGATAAATGGCAGCTTGACCGATACCTCCCGTACCAGAGTGAATCAACACTTTGTCGTCTTTTTTCATTTTACCGCTTAAATACAAAGCGTAATAGCACGTGCTATATACACAAGGAATCGTCGCGGCGTCTTCCATTGTCCATTTGTCGGGTATGATCCAACTAAGATGTTTGTCAGCTATGCGAATATTTGTTATTCCTCTGAAAATAATATAATTTAGAAAATCATATAAAAATATACGTTATTAAAATATAAGTCCAAGAAATATTTTTTGCGCGAATAATATATTAAGAATAAAAAGAGGCTTGTAAAATTTTTTATTTCTTCATTAAAAACGTTTCTAATTTAAATATAAAACATTTATTTTATATCGTTTATTTTTAAAGAATATATTCACACACATATTACGATTCTATCACTACCCAATATTCACTTACCCCGTTGAACACAATCCCATTATTCTTTGCCCAGTTTTATTAAAACCAACAAATTCTATTCCAATTAAAGTATTATTATTTCGCTCGGTTGCAATAGATTCGGCGAGTCTACCGCTAGCTATCATGACATCTTTAAAATTAATAGATGCATAGACTACTCTTACTAGATTTTCCTCATTATCGTTGACGAAAGATATTCTACTTTGCATCCAACAAAGAGTACTCAGATTACCTCGCACCTAAAATAAATAAATATAATAAATTATTTTAATCCTCTTAAAGTTCTAGTAAGAAAAAAAACTAATAGTACTTAATATATGGAGGAAAGTATCACAAAAAATTATTACTATAATATTTCAATTTTCCTAAATACCGAATCTTCTTGAAATCATACCATTTGAGAAACATAAGCGCTCTCTACGAGTTTTGGTTCTAATAATGGTAATGGAAAATGTCTGTAGGATCCCCAAATGCCAGAACGTATAACATTGATGGGCAAATCCAGCTGTAGCTGCTTCATGTATAACGATTCTTGCAATGAAAAAGCAGGCGCATCCCTATCTTGGATAAATACACTTCTAATCATTCCACCGCCCGGTTCTTTTCGCAAACAATTGACAAGGCCGAGTAGACCGCATTCGAAGTCTCCTTCTGCGACGACTATAATCCTCGTATTTGTATTGTGATTTTCTACGTTCATGAATGATTTAATCTTATTTATCCACGAGAATTCGTAATTGTTTACATGCACAATCTGCTGATTGGTCTTAAAATCTTGTATTCTTCTTAATAATATAATTGTCTTATCATTGGTGCGTTTTTCCAAAATTACTTTTAATCCATATTTGTCCAGACATGAATAATCGTAAATAGCATCTAACTCTTCCAATGTCAGAAGAAATCCCTTTGGTATTATGGTAGACAACAATTGTTCGTATAAATCGTTTCTATTTTTTGTTAAAATTCCGAAACCTATAATCATCAAACAATTTTCATTTTTTGTCAGTTTTTCAAATTCCGTAGAAATATTGTCGGGCAAAGATATATCATTGAATCGTTCGTTGATCGTTACTATTTTGATATTGTAACAAATTTGCGGTAAGTCGTCTAAAATTTTATAAACATGTAAAGAATTTAAATTCTCTGGCATCACTTCATCGCTATTTTCGATAAATTCGATGATTTTTACGTTTATTATGTTGTGACACTCAAGTACAACGTGCACCGACATTCTTATTGCATCTTGCAAAGATATCACGTTTAGATCTCGATGAGTAACAAACTTGTACTCTTCAAAAACGGGGTTGGCTACATTTTGTCGACGAGATATAGTTGTAGCTATGAGGCCGTGTATTTCTATTCCTCCAGATATCAAAATATCTAAGTGCTTATAATTTTGTACAAGGACTTCTGCGGATATAAAGACAATAGCATATCAAGTATATATTTTTCAAAAAATAAATATATTCGATTAAATATTGTGTCCATTTATAACAAACTTACGTGCCTCTCCATTTGAAAGTTTTTCAATATGTTTTATGTGAGATTTTGGATCAATTACCATTTTACGAATGCTTGTTGGTACAAAAAGGCTTCTCAAATTCTGCCCTAAAATCATCATCTGTAACATATTATCTATAAATGTTACCCAATTGTCAGTCCAGGCAATATGACCATTCCTTCCTGTGATTGACGCGTTTCTTAGTCCACGAAATTCGCCGGTATATTGATAACCACGAAGTTTCATTTCTTTGTAAATATCTTTTATCTTCATCTCCTCTTTGTCATTGTCATTTCGATCAACAAATGTGCTACATATTTTCTCATCTTCAATATTAACTGGAATTCGTACTGTTCCAGTGACGACAACACTATCTCCTTCGATTATTTCAAATTTGCAACTACCTATAAGAATACAATTATCAATTTCTTATGTGAATATTTAATTTACAAATGGAAATTTTATTTCATGCTTTATAATGAAATTCTATACTATGCTTCATAACAACAAGATGTTTTTAACGAAGAATAAGTTCCATCTGGTCTTCGATCGTGGAAAGGAAATAGTGAATATCAATCATTCTATACAATTTGCAAGTTAAATAAATAAAAATAAATTTTAATTTTAATGAAAGTGTTCGCATAGCATTCTTAATGGTCAAATACGCCGTAAATCTGATTTGTGTCAGAAACTTAAATATTTTGAGTAACCAATAGTTTTAATGAATTACAGAAAATTAACTTAGCTATCTCTAAATTGCAATCTTTCGAGCATAGATTTTAGCAATACATTAATTAAAATAGCAAAAATAAAAATGAGATATAAAAATCAAACAAATCAACAAATTTACAAATTTACAATTTTTTACTGTAAATTGACAGTAGAAATTACAATTTCCTGATTATATTATGTTTACCAACTTTCTCAGCAGAATACAAGCTTAATGTAGTACCAATATACTGCCGTTTTTGTTCAAATCTGCTGCTACTTTATTAGCAAATTGTTAATAATTTGTTTATTAAGTACAAATCTTTTCTTAATTTATTTTTTTCAACTGAATTTTTTCGCTTAATCATATTTTATAACTTAAAAAATTTTTAATTTTTTATATTGAGATCACAAAATTATTTTAATTGTACAAGTTACCTTTTTGGATCATAAGAGTTAAATGGACTGGATTTTGCTCCGACAGAACTGTAGATCGTAGGAAATTGACATCTTCAAATACAATTGGTATATCGAGGTAATTTTGCTTTTTTAACCAGCCGATCATTTGCCATATCAGGAAAAGATATCCTGTAGCCGGTAATAAATTTTTTCTATTAATGACATGTCCGGTCATATATATAAATTCTTCCTCTAATAAATAAATGGTAACAATTGTTTCCCTAATATCAAGTTTTCTTTGTCCGACATAATGGTATACATACCAATCTTTGGAATGATCCCATCTGTAAAACGTGTCATTAATTTAACATTATATAAAACGGCCTTATTAGTGTTCAATGCTTTGAGTATATAGACATGGAGGAGGAATTGCTTTGTTTCCTTTAGACCGAAAGTGTGTCCAAAGTCTGTGCAAGAGAGAAAGATATAGAGTGATATTCGTCCTCTCTGCGCATGCGTCAACATCGTAACCTGCACTACAGTTTTGACACTTCTGTACTTAATGTACGAATTGTGTTTAATTATTGAAATAGATATTACTGTAAAAAATAGAGGTAATTTAATTTTTCCATCGGAAGACGTCATAAAAACAACACGATGTTGCGAAATTGTTATTCGCTCAAATTATAATATAATTCGTACTAAAAAAAATATAAAGGCAATTTTAATTACGAAAGTATTTAACGAGATTTGCCATTCAGTATTTAATAACAGCACAATGATAGAACATATATTGCAGCAAGATATATTTGATAACCATAGAACGGAACTAATTAAAAGCATTATTACAATTTATATAAATTTACGTTTGTTCCATGAAGCCAAGTGCGCCACGGATTTCATACACAAAAAATATATTAGACGTAAGTTTACAAAATTAATCCATTTTAATCATCAATAAAAATTGTCTTATATTAAATTGTATATATTAAAATTTATTTATCCCTTTATCATCCTAATATAATAATCCGTTTACCATCCTACTAAACCAATAATGCACTTTATATACAAATATATTTATATTCTAATATAATGCCATTTATAATGCTTTGGCATCTGTTACTCATTTCAGCTGAGATAAACATTATTTGGATTCCGTAAAGCTCATATGCGCATATTTTTCTACAATAAACGTTACGTTTACTGTAGAAAATGAGCGCATATGCACTTTACGGAACGCAATCAGCCATTGTAACTTATAGCATTCATATTTGACGCATGCGCAAAGAGGACGAGTATCATTCTATACCTTTCTCTTTCGCACAGACTTTGGACACACTTTCGGTGCTGGCATTCCTCCTCCATGTCTATATACTCAAAGGTTCAATGTCGTTAAAAATAATGCAATTTAATTTTCTGTTTTTTAAAATTCTCCTATTTTTCTGTAGTAAACATAACGTTGAAGAATCTTATGTTATATTAAGCAAAATTTACCTTACAAGATGAGAAATCATAGGTGTATTACGACTCACAGGAAATTTAACTTCCGGATATAAATTTGCGATTTGCAGCTGTAATCCTGCATTATAAAGTTTTCCAATTCCGTGTAAGAATATTTCAACGTTTGGTTTGTGAGAGAATTTGTATAACGCGACATTTGTCACAGTTGCCTTTAACGAATCGTTAAGAATGTATTGTAGAATGTCGTGGGGCGCTATCTCAATTGTCACTGCGTCGTTTGGAATCAAACGCACAGCTTCTGAAAATACTACCGGGGCTAACAGATTATTTGTATAATATTTTGCTAGATACGAGATATTTGGAGATGTGCTGCACCATTCATAAGATTCATTCAACATATTCAACCACTTTGAGCTCGGAGAGAATTTCTGTGGCAATATCTTCTTCAAGTATTCCAAAAGTTTTCCTCTCGCAGGCTCGACGTAACGACTATGAAAAGGTACATGTCCACAGTAAATTTCTTTTACAGAAATGTCATTCTAAACAGAAATAAATTTTTTTAATAAACTCAAGTAGAGTAGCTAGGCCGGTTCTAACTCAGGTCCTCTCAGGGGCGGGGTGAGGTGCGAGGGGAACCGCGGTGCGGCGGGAGTGACGTCACGCGCGGGGAAGGGGGATCCGCGGCGCAACCGATTGACGAAAGGGTCCGCGCGGGGAAGGGGGAACCGCGGCGCGATCGATGGACGAGGGGTCCGCGATGAGAAAGGGGATCCGCGGCGCGATCGATGGACGAGGGGTCCGCGATGAGAAAGGGGATCCGCGGCGCGACCGATGGACGAGGGGTCCGCGAGGGGAAGGGGGTCCGCGGCGGGCCCGCGATGTGTCCACGTGTGAGAAGGACGGTGCACTGGTGTGAGAAGGATAGCGCTAAGTATGCGAAGAGGACAGTGCGATGGTGTGGGAAAAGGACAGTGCGAAGATGTCAGCGTGGGACAAGGATGGCGTTAACGTGGGACAAGGACAATGCATAGGTGAGATGACGCATAGGTGGGAGAAGGACGATGCAAAGGTAAGTGAGTGATAGTGATGAATATATGAAAGAGAGAGAACGATAGCGCGAGACAACGCGTACGAAAGAGAGAACGATAGCGCGAGAACAACGCGTGCGAGAGAGAACGATAATGTCGCGTGCGAGAGAGAACGATATTGCGAAGACAACGCGTGTGAGAGAGACAATGATAATATCGCGAGACTTACAATTAGCGCGCGAGAGAGAACGATAGCGCGAGAACAATGCGTGCGAGAGAGAACGGTAGCGCGTACGAAAGAGAAAACGATAATATCGCGAGACTTATAGACTTAGCGCGCGAGAGACAACGATAAAGACTTATAACTAGCGCGAGAGAGATAGCGCAAGGGATGGGAGCGCAAGGGAAAGGTGTGTAAATAAATACATTTTTTCAATTCTAAATATAAAATATAAAATTTATTTAACCGTGTACATTTTGTGTCATAGCGCGTGCGAGAGAAATTACTATACCTATTCTGTCTAAGCGCGAGAGAAAGAGATACCGCGAAAGAACAATGACGCGTGCCGAAGATAGTGAGACTTATGATTAACGCGCGAGAGAGAGAGAGCGCAACGAAGATATCGCGAGACTTACAACTAGCGCAGTTATTCATCTTTCCGCAGTCGACCGTATGCGACTGCAACTTGTTGTCTGAACTAAAATAATGCAGGCACTTGTAAAAGAAAAACATTTTTTTTTAAATTAAGATTTGAACAATTTGTTATATATCTTATAATTATATAAATTAAACTTACCGATCACAGATATATCTTTGACCGTTGTGTTTGCTCAGTTGCGAGCTCACGAGCCGGGATAAGTTCTTGATCCACGCGAAATGTCCAACGTTGTTGCCGTCTTCCATGTATAGCAGATTCACATGCTTATCCCGCTTTTGCTCCGTAAGACGTATCGGAACAATGCCTTCGTTTTCAATGCTGTACACATTGATCGAAACGTCGTTAACAAGTTCAAATTTTTTAATCTGATTCGCTGTCACTGGAAACTCAATGTCCCGGAGATTCAGCACTGTCGCGTAATGTGGATACGAGGATTCCCGTTCCGCATTCCTTTCGGCGGGGTATAGGGCGGCGACCACTGCCCACGCGAAACACGCATTGTCTTTTGATTGCACGTTAATCACTGCTCTTTTCATCATAATCTCCCGCAGCAATTTGATATGACATCCCGCGCGCATAGGATTATACTTATTTATATTAACAGTCAAGTTTAATATTCGCGACAATGCCCACCTGCTGTCGCGTTCCTGAAACTCTTCCAGCGATGCTAGGGTGGGCTCGATGACGCACCGCTCGTACCACTCGCGTAAATCGGATGTGCGAAAGAGTTCATAGTTTCTCGTATTGATACTTTTGTTGGCACGTTTATCTCCGGTCACGAATTCACCGTTAAATATAGTGTTCACTTTCACGTTATAATGTTTCTTCATAATGTTCTTCACATGTTCTAACACAATGTCTTTGGCGTCCTCGAGAAATTGTCGAGGTTCGATGTGATTATAATTTATCACCGCACCAGTCAATATACGACTCTCGAAAGCCGTATCAATCTCACGCCACACAAGTCCATTTTGATGCGCGCTACATCCGGCACCCGCGTGTACGAAACGTCCGCGTAAAGAATTTTTCAAACCTTCGAGGCGCGCGATCCGAGCAATCAGCGATTGTCGATTTCCGATCGATAATCGCGGTCGTTTGATTCGACTTTGTTCTTCCAACGACTCGATATATGTATCGCATCGTTGCTCCCACACAATGTAGTCTTCCAGCGAATTCACCAAAGTGGATTGCTCTCGCAAACTTTGTTCCTCCATATTGTAACAAACTTGCGAAAAGCGCTTTCCAATGACTGTCCTGATGTACTTTAGCGAAAATACTGGTGGGTGTGCCTCTTTATCATGATTTATATTCTCCTGCATTGTTTTATCATCGAACATTCTAGAATGATTTCATCTTAAAAAAAATTCCCCGGAATAGCGTGTGCAATTTAACCTTGATAATTTCGCGTTTTATCATGTATATTTGAAAAATCTAACGTGATTGCATTAGGAGCAGCCGTACATCGGCGCTTGAAAATTTTTGTTATATTCAGCTAAATCTTTGTTCTGGGGATTATGATATCATCGCAGCCATACATCGGCGCGACAAAATTTTAGAGGAAATTAAAATGTTGCGTCATTAATAATCCCCTCTACATCACAATTTGGGATACTATTTGAATTAATAATAATTCGATTTTATTAATTGATTGTGAATTACTAACATGCGCTGTAAATGATATTCTTTACGATGCTTGCAATAAATAATTACTTTTATTCCATCTGTGATTTTAATTCTTTCCTTCCATATGAATAAGAATAGTTGATACTTTTCTTAACACGCTCCGCCAAAGATGTAGAGAAATGCTGAGGTAGATGAGATGTGATGCTCTAATTAGAATGAGACAAAAGATATATAATGAAGAGCAGCCTGCGACATTAGAATATTATTTCTTTCGTTCTTCTGTGTTTCGTTGGTCTTGTGTTTCGCTGGTCTGGCTGAAGAATGGCTGAAGAATGGCTGAATAATGGCTGAAGAAGACGTTATTATCATCGATGACGATACGGATGATGATGATTATTGGATGGAGAGAGAGAGAGAGAGGAGAGAGAAATGGAGAGAGAGAGAGAGAGAGGAGAGAGAAATGGATGAGATGGAGAGAGAGAGAGAGGAGAGAGAAATGATTCCGTTTTCGGATTAGTCAAGATGAAGAACTACTTCGAATAAAACGGGAACAACTTTCAAAGAAGAATCTGGAAACTTCAATCGTTCAGTTTATAAGACATCAAGAGCTCGGCTTGGAAAAACCTCGCACAAATTCGTTGAGGACATTTCTCCTAGCTCGAGAAATATGTACGCGAGAATTTGTAAAATATCATGGATGTAAATGTTTCAATATAGAACCTAATTATTCTAAAGTAAAATGTATTGGAAACAAACTGCGTGAAGATCTCGAATTAATAGAAGATTTTGAAAAACTGGGAGAAGATGAGCATGAGAATATACTACGGCGGAAATTGGAAACGTTGAAGGTAAAATATTTTTGTCGATGTGTAATAAATTTAAAACACTTAAAATTATTATGTTTGATTTTAGAGTTTACGCGATGATATGAATGGCCGACGAGAGGATAAACAGATATGTAAATCCAAACCTGTATCAAAATATAAATTGTGCGTATTGTATAAAGATGAATGGAAAATGCCATGGAAAGTATTGTAAGTAACTTTCAATTTATAATACATCAAAAAGTTCTATAATAAAATAAATTATTAAAAACTTATTCAAATGTACGTCTTTTTCTGTTTCAGGAGCGGCCCCCCTCAGCCCGGCACATCGATCCCTTAGCCTTCCAGAAGCGGCCTCCCCTTAGCCCGGCGCATCCCCCACCCTATATATTATTATTACAATTATTCTTATTATTTTATTATTAAACACACACACACACACAACAAATGTATTTATTATTAATACACATTTTTAATAAATTTTATATATTTTAATTAAAAAAAAAAGAAGAAAAAATTGCAATTATTTATACGCCTTTCCTTGCGCTCCCACCCTTTGGCATCTCTCTCTCGCGCGCTAGTTGTAAGTCTGGCGATATCTTCGTTGCGCTCTCTCTCTCGCGCGTTAATCATAAGTCTCACTACCTTCGGCACGCGTCATTGTTCTTTCGCACTATCTCTTTCTCTCGCGCTTATACAGAATAGGTATAGTAATCTCTCTCGCACGCGCTATGACACAAAATGTACACGGTTAAATAAATTTTATATTTTATATTTAGAATTGAAAAAATGTATTTATTTTTATACACCTTTCCCTTGCGCTCCCATCCCTTGCGCTATCTCTCTCGCGCTAGTTATAAGTCTTTATCGTTGTCTCTCGCGCGCTAAGTCTATAAGTCTCGCGATATTATCCTTCTCTCTTTCGTACGCGCTACCGTTCTCTCTTTCGTACGCGTTGTCTCGCGCTATCGTTCTCTCTCTTTCATATACTCATCACTATCACTCACTTACCTTTGCATCGTCCTTCTCCCACCTATGCGTCATCTCACCTATGCGTTGTCCTTGTCCCACGTTAACGCCATCCTTGTCCCATGCTGACACCTTCGCACTGCTTTTCCCACACCATCGCACTGTCCTCTTCGCACACTTGGCGCTATCCTTCTCACACCAGTGCACCGTCCTTCTCACACGTGGACACATCGCGGGCCCGCCACGGACCCCCTCCCCCTCGCGGACCCCTCGTCCACCGGTTACGCCGCAGATCCCCCTTCTCATCGCGGACCCCTCGTCCATCGGTCGCGCCGCGGATCCCCCTTCTCATCGCTGACCCCTCGTCCATCGGCCGCGCCGCGGTTCCCCCCTTCCCCGTGCGGACCCGCTCTTCCATCGGTCACGCCGCGGATCCCTCTTCCCCGTGCATGACGTCACTCACCGCGCGCCGCAATTCCTCCTTCCCTGCGCGTGACGTCACTTCTCCTGCAACGTGATTCCCCTCGCACCTCACCCCCCCTGAGAGGACCGGAGTTAGAACCGGCCTAGCTACTCTACTAATTCATTTATTTAATTCAACGTAATTATAAGCATAGATATATTATTTGTACTTCTTAAGTGTTTCCAAACCTGTAGTTTAGCGAGGAATGCTCTCACAGAGCTTGTTGGTCCACTCACAATATAATTATGCGAACTATTGCAACAAGCTACATCGATATCCGATGGACACATATTCTTCATAGTTTTAAAATCTAAATTAATTTCAGCCATCAAGCCACTTATTATTTTTGACTTAAGAAATGCTAAACCAACATAATAAGCCAACATGATGGTTTCTTCTGCCGTCAAGCACCCATCGGCATATCCACAAACCAATTCGCCAATAGAATGACCCATTATAATATCAGGAGTGATACCAATACTTATTAAGAGATCAACTATTCCGATCTGTAATATGCGTAATTTTTTTTTATATATTTTAACACTTTCTATTTTTCTTTTAAATAAAATGATATTTTAAAATATTACTATAAATTTAACTTTCTGCATACAATTATGTAACATACGAAAAGCTCTTCTCAATTTAAATTCTTTTACAAGAATTTTGAGTTTTTTATAAAATACTGATCTTTAAAAATACGGCGCTTTATTAGATAATACAAAATAATTCCGCGATATATATAGACAATATATTTTTGTTCATACCTGTAATCCAATAAGGCATACAAATAAGTTGACTACGTTATCGAGAATATATTTGTCTTTATTTATTAGAATATCTGTGAGAAATATACCATAAGGTTTCAAAACAGTATCGCATTTTTGGATTGCTCTAGCGAATACTGGAAATTCCATTAAAGTTCGACCTATATACATGTATCAATATTTAAAAGGATATAGTTATGTTACACAACGTTGGCAATAAATTATTTTAAATAAAGTAATATTTTTATATAATTAATCTGAACATACATAAATGAAATATTTAGAAATCGTTTATTTTTGTTTTACACATGCTTTCTATAGTATCATTATTATATTTTAGTTTAGTTCGCATCAAAGAATAGAGTTTTTACATCTAAATGTAACTTAAGTAATTATTTAATAAAAATTTACAAACTGTAAATATTATAATTGTTAATTTCATTACATATAAAAATATTGTATAATTTAAAAATTGTTAAATGTTAATTACACATAAATATTTTAATAATAGTTATTACATTGTAATATATTTGATATACTTGCCCATGTTAAAACACTGAGATCCAATTCCAGAAAATATGAAGCAAATCGGTCTTTTCGTATATAAGTTGCATCTCCTTTTTATTATTGCATTATCAGTTATTTTGGATCCAGCAATTATGTATCCTCTGTAGGGATGATCTTTTATATTGTCACTATGAATACGATGCAGGAGAGATATGTATTCTATATCTATTGATCGACCCTGTATCTATAAAGATATATTAGTTATTATAATTGTAAAAGTATAATTATCTTATAACATTTTAATATAGATTATTTTTCTTTCAAGTTAATTATCATTATAGAAACTTAGTTAAGTAAATGTTTTATATATTTGATTTTTTGAAAACTCTGAATGCCTTTAAAATATTCTATAATTTATTTCATTGCCATGTTGAATATTATTTTGTCACTCTACTTTTTAAGTAGATATATTAACGTATTAAAAGATGTGTTTCGAGAACAATCGATTTTAATATGTCTTAAGACTTGTTCATATAATATTCTACTCTTTTTCCGCGTTTTCATTGACTAAAACCAATTTGAATCTATCTCTATAATTTTTATATCTAGATCTCATTATTAACAATTTAATGTGATTAATATACTTTAATTAAATATAATTTAAATTATAATAATGATTTTTTTTAATTCTTTATATAAACAATTTTTAAATCATTTTTATCTTTTATTTCGTATTAATATATTTTTTATTCTTTGCGTTAAATTATTTAGTAGTAATATATTCTTACGTCATTTAACATGATTTTAACTGCTTCTTCGGTACGTCCAGATATAACTACAAGCTTAGGTAAATTATTATTTGTTTTATTGACTTTAATTTTCGGATTTGATTTCAATAATAAATGGGAATTAGCACCACCAAATCCAAAACCATTAATACCGATGTAGCCACCCTTCCATTCTGTCGGTTCAGTAACTACTTTTACTCTTCCTTCAATGATAGCAGTTAGATTTTTTCGTGGATGTTTAAGATGTATAGTAGGAGGGATTGTACCAGTTTCCATCGCTATTAAAATCTTACAAGATAAATATATTTGTTAATGCATATAGATAATAATATCTTAGTTCTTCAATTATAATAAATAATCAATAAATAATAATTATAATAATTAATAAATAAGAATTATAATAAATAATCAAAATGACAGTTAAATAAAAAAAATACATAAGTTTATATATTGCATTAGATTACATAAATGTATTAACTCTATTTTGTAAATCTTTGTTGTAAACCTTACCTTTGCAATTTGACAATGACCGCTAGACGCTTCAGAATGTCCAATATTCGATTTTACTGAACCTATTAATAGCGGAAAATCTCTCTTGATGCATAAAGTTTCGTCGACTGCTTGAAGCTCCACGGGATCGCCGGCTACAGTGCCAGTTGCATGAGCTTCTAGGTAAGATAACTCAAGAGGCGAAACGTTACATTCTTTGTAAAATTCTTCCAATAACATTTTTTGTTTATCTAATGATGGAAATGTAATTCCTTCTTCTTTAAAACCATCGCAGTTGGATTTACCATAAATAAAAGTCGCATAAATTCTTCTTGCATCTTTTGCTTTTTGCAAGTATACTACTGCAGCCGCATCGCTACGCATGTAACCAGCACCTTCTTTATCATAAGGTTTACAGTAGCCATCTCTAGATAAAACTCCTAAAATAATATGAATACTTTATTTCGATTGAATATAAAAAATGTAATTTACTTTTTTATTCTCGGTATCTTAATTAATATATCAGATATCTGAAAACTTTGATAAATATGTAAAATATGAAAACTTTGAAAACTTTGATAAATATGTTAAATAAGTGAATCAGTTATATTAGTATATTTTGAAAAGAGAAACTATCAGATCAAATATTGTGTTAATTAATGCATCAATAAATAAGTTATACTATTTAACCTTTTTGCTGCGGCGAAGTCTAAGACTAATAGAAAATTTCTAAAGATTCAAAAAATTATTATCCCGCAGCCAATCAATGTGCTTAAAAAATTTGTCGTACGACAAATGTAATATCGGCCTAATGGGGAGCGCGTGTGACAGACGACACATATTTAGTCGTGACCGATACACGACAAAGTTTATAAAATTTTATAAACTTTTCTCTGTCGCGCAAAGCATATTAGTTACTAGTGAAGATATTTAAATAATAAAAATATTGAACGCCTAAAGGCGTCAACAGCATCTTGAGGATAATAATTGTTGGCGCCTTAAGGCGTCTACATGACAAAAATTTCAAAGTGCCTAAAGGCGCCTATAGCAGCGAAAGGATTAACAATCTCGAATACAACATCTTTAAACATAGCAATGTTATTTTTCACATTACCCAGAGAATAAAACTGGTTCGCCGCAAAAGGATGAATACACAAATTGACACTAGCGACAATAGCCGCGTCGCAAATCCCAGATCGAATCAAATTGTAAGCTTCCACCATAGCGGAATGGCTCGAGCTACATGCAGTATCGATGTTATACGATGGTCCAGTAACGTTGAGCCAGTAAGAAATTTTATTTGCCAACATATATTTATTGCAACCAAGTATGGGTAATCCAGCAATCTAATTACGATACAGTTTTTATATTAAAAATATTTTTTTACAATATCCTTGTACATATACACTACTCAAAAGAATCTAGGGAACACTTTTCATACCCTAAAAATTGGGCTATTTTCAAACCGCTGAAACTCGTCGAAAAATCATCGTAGAAAAAAAATTAAAAAAGCATTTTAAAGCATGAAGTTTCAACTTTAACGCGCTATCGGTGGTTTTTTAAAAATCTTTTATCTTCCTTATTCTGCGCTTTAAAAAGGAACACACTGTTTAGTTCCTTAAAATTATGTATTTTTAACACGCTGCAACTTGATGAAAGAAATTTTTTTCAAGAAATTCAACTCAAGCTCTATAAATTACAACATTTTCTCTGTAAAATACTTTTTTAAAAATCTTTTTATGATTTTTTTTGACCGAGTAATGCGATTTTGAAAATAAACCAGTATTTTTTAGATGATATCGATACTCGGTGAAAAATCATCGTAGATGAAAAATAAAAAAAGCATTTTGAAGCTTGAAACTTCAACTTTAACGCGCTATCGTTAGATTTTTTAAATTTTTTATCTTCTTTTCTCTGCGCTTTAGAAAAGAACATTGTGTTTTTCCTTAAAATTACGTTTCTTTGACACTCTGCAGTTTGATAAAAAAATTTTTCTCAAAAAATTCAACTCAAGCGCGTTAAAATTGAAGTTTCAAGCTTCAAAATGCTTTTTTTATTTTTCATCTACGATGATTTTTCACCGAGTATCGATATCATATCTAAAAAATACTGGTTTATTTTCAAAATCGCATTACTCGGTCAAAAAAAATCGTAGAAAGATTTTTAAAAAAGCATTTTACAGAGAAAATGTTGTAATTTATAGAGCTTGAGTTGAATTTATCGAAAAAAATTTCTTTCATCAAGTTGCAGCGTGTTAAAAATACATAATTTTAAGGAACTAAACAGTGTGTTACTTTTTAAAGCGCAGAATAAGGAAGATAAAAGATTTTTTAAAAACCACCGATAGCGCGTTAAAGTTGAAACTTCATGCTTCAAAATGCTTTTTTAATTTTTTTTCTACGATAATTTTTCGACGAGTTTTAGCGGTTTGAAAATAGCCCAATTTTTAGGGTATGAAAAGTGTTCCCTAGATTCTTTTGAGTAGTGTATATTAATACGTTCATACAGTTTTAAGAGTGCATGTTTTTCTTATTGAATAATTAAATTGTTGACATACATAAGACTAGAATAGTAAAATTATTAACATACATGAGGCTTTTCGTATATTACATCGAAATATGAATCACAAACTGTCAATGCTGTGACAACTCCCGTCCTTGTGCCCTGCAGTTCTGCGGGATTAACACCTGCGTCAATAATTGCTGCATAGGTGTTTTCGAATAATATTCTAATTCCAGGATCAAGCAAATGAGCTTCTTCGGCCGATATATTAAAAAATTCTGCATCAAATTTTTCTATATTGTTTATGTTTCCTATTCGAGAAGGCATTCCATAGATATCTGTCAAAATTTGAAATGATTTATATGAAAATAACATATATTTCATATCATAAATAAGAACTGCATTCTTAAAGATAGGCAAGATATTTTTAAAAATAGACGATTACTTATCATTTTAACATTAAACGCAAAATACTTGTGGACATGTTATAATAAAAATGATTTATGTAAGTACAAATTGCACATAGAATATTAATTGTCAATTTTAATGTTATATTTATAAGTAAACCGCATAGATATTGTAAAAATTCGTGAGTATCATTAATATTTATTTTACGAGATATAAATATTATCTTTTTAAATATTATATAAAGAATAATGATATTCTTACCCAGGAAAAAAGTTTATATATACATATAATTGTATAAAATTGTATATAAAATATATAAAATATATAAAATATATAAAATTATATATAAAATTATATTTAAAATTATATATAAAATATATCTATAAATATATCTATAAAATATATCTATATATATGTTTTTTTACTCTTGTACTCTGTCTATGTATATACAGAAAAAATAATAAAAGGATTAATCGATAAATAACTGAAAGAATAATTTTTTCATTGTTTCTTTTAGAAAAATGAGATTTGAAGAAATAAAAAAGAAGTCCCAACATATAGTCAACTTTTTCTTTTTATATAATTACATATATGGTAGATCATTTTTCCTCAATTTTATTTATTTTTTGTGTAAAAATTTTAATTATTTTCTAAATTGTTCTTCATTTTTGTATATAAAAATAGAGATTTACAAGAAAATAGAAACATAGATCGATATATATACTTTAATTTATTTTATTTATTTTATTTATTATATTTTATTGTGTAGACCTTTTTCCCAAGATAGAGAAAAAATTTGAGAAAAAATATTATTACTCTTGGTCCAACGTTGATGATCCTCCGAACCGAGATCCATTTTATTGAAAAGATTGTCCTGAAATTCTTTCATATTATCAGAATTGGGAAATTGTCCAGCGATACCAGAGATAACTATTTCTTGCTCCGCATCAACGCTGACATATGGATTGAACCGTTTATTATTATTCATTTTCTATAAATTCTAATAAATCTGAAAAAAGATATTAGACTTTTATTTCAGAATTATATATGTATAATAAGGAAGACAGAGAATGAATTTTATAGTTGTCATATGGAAATAATCTTTGAAATAATTTACTCAAAAATTGAAAAAGAATATATGCAGTAAAGAGCAAGAAGAATTTGTACTCACAACATTCAAAAATTTAAAAAAGTTTTTTCGATTCTAATAAAAACACAACTTTATAAAACTGACTATCACAATGGCTACTTCATATCATAGAGCAAAACGTGTCTTACTATTAAATCAGATATGAATGTATAACCTGTGTGATAACAACTCAATATATAAGTTTCAAAATGCTAATAATTTGGCCGGAAAATGTGTAGATTGTATAATCAGTGTAATTTTACAATTAAAATGAACTCAACACGTGCATTATGTCACAAAGTTCAACGGATGCACAAAGTACAACGGATGCACAAAATAGATATGAATGTATAACCTGTGTGATAACAATTCAACATATAAGTTTCAAAATACTAATAATTTGACCGGAAAATGTGTAGATTGTATAATCAGTGTAATTTTACAATTAAAATGAACTCAACACGTGCATTATGTCACAAAGTTCAACGGATGCACAAAGTAGAACTATGCATATGGTTTCAAATACGTTAGTGTTTTAAACGCGGTTTAAAAAACATACTTGTGCGATTATTGCGACTAATTTGCGGATTTTAAAAAATATATTCAAATGAGATAAATTTTTTATTTAAATTCATATGTATAGTTGTAAAATGTATAGTATCAAAAAATATATAAACATATCTACAAATAATAATAGAATTTTAAAAATTGATTTTAAAAAGTAAAACACCCTTTTGAAATTCGCAGCAGTCAAAATTAATTTTCTACATTAAAATATTGAATTATTATTTAAATAATATTTTTGATAAAAATTTTATACATTTAGTTTTTCTAGTAGCTGTATAGCTTCAAAAGGATATTTTTTAAATTTTATTCTTTTTATTATTTTTAAGAAAAAAATTTGAAAAATTAAATTTATTCATTCTTTTTTATTATTTTCGAATAAAAATATAAAAACTTGAAAGCATTTAATGCAAAAGATAGATCTATTTGTACACATACATATCTGATAATAATCACATCACCTTTCGTATGCAGATAGAGTGGATCAAATCAAATAAGAAAGCTCTTTACCGTGTTTCGTGCCATTTTCATACAAAAATAATTAATGAAGAATTAATTTTCAAAAATCCACGCGGAAGAAATATTCCAAGAGATGTTACGCAATTCCTAAACACAATACATAATTAAATTTAATTATTAATTGAGTATTGATTGTTTAATTATTAATCCCAATGTTTAATCGTACAGAAATTATTCCTGTCCAAGTTAGTTCTGTCCAAAACTACTCTACCTGCAGATGAGACGTAATTAGGTTATTACCAGCCACCACATATATACATTATACGTACTGACCTTAATAGCGTTTGACCTTTTTATTTTTCAAGATAGAATTATGCAATATAAATTATACATTTCATATTTAAATCAATATATTATACGAAAATTCAAAGTTCATCGGAACATTATCGGAGAATTGTGAATATTTAATTAGATCAAAGTAAATACAACAGTACAATTGTGTGATATTATTTTATACTTTTATTACATTGTAATATTATTTTATACTTATTACATTTTAAGTGTGTTCTATTATTCGGAAAGGTGCACTTTTTGTTCAAACTGGTGTGAAAAATGATCAATATAAAATATAAATTTATAGCTTACATATATTTTTTTATATATAGGGAAAACCGGGGACAAAAGTAACATTTTTTGTATTATAGGTCACTAATTAATTATCGTTAGAGATATAAAAAAAAGATTATATGTTAAAAAACTCCATTTATTGCTCTATTATTATACCTATGTTTCAATCTCAAATGATAGATATTTAAAGAGCTACTATAGCTTTTCGCAAGTATGTTGATTGTTACTTTCATGCTGGGGCCTGGGACGAAATTAACATAGTCTGGGGATAAAAGTAACAATTCTTATTTTCGGGAAAATAAAATAAATATGACTTTTTCAATTTAAGGCAACTTTCATTATAATCTTTTATTAAGCAAGATAACTTTTATTATAAATTTTTTTGTATTATATTATATTAAAATAAAAAATAAAATAAATATTTATTTTTATTATCTTTGAAAAACTTAAGAGAAATAATCTTCGTTAAGCAAAATAATTTTAAGTAATATCATAAAATAATTATACTTAATATCACACTAGTTTTGTACTTTTTTAAGTCTAAATAATAGTTTAATTCTAAATAATAATGTAAAAATTGTATGATAACTACTTATACAAAAGAGATTGGTATCTATTCCGAATCACAATTATGGCATACGTAATAAGAAACACCTTTGGTACAGTTATTATGGGACCAGTCCCTTATACTTTAAGCATTGAAACGTGTTACTTTCGTTCACAGAGTGTGGTGTTACTTTTATCCTCAAACACATTTTTTAGAATAAAAGCATTATAACCTAAATATGATGCAAGACTTAGCCAAATCAACTATAAAACTTATGTTTTCTTACTCATTATTTTCGATACCAATCTATCGCGGCGTTATTATCGGATGCGACCGATATCGGCGTGAAGGAATTTCTCACGCTCTCTCTCTCGTCAGCCCTCGCCGTGAACAGATCGCCACGTGTCACTGTACGTTTCTGAGTCTGGAATTAAACTGTGTGGAAGCAAGAACCTTTATATATTTCGCACGAATCCAACAGAATTGGCGACGAGTCTGTGGAATTTGATTAGAGCACGATGATCTCTAATAATACGGGTGAAGGTTCTTCTCGGGGATCAGCTGGAATGCAGGCAATTGCTGTACCGAATTCTTTGGAAACGATGGAAAATTTCAATCCGGAAGTTACAACATAGCGACGTTGGTTACAACGGTTACAAGGAGCATTTACGATTTTTCGGATCACAGGTAACGCTCAAGTACCTTACTTACTACATTACAGGGACCGAGCGCATTTGATATATTGTGTGATCGATTGGATCCGGTTCATCCATTTTTACAAGAAACATTGACGACCAAGTTGGAAGAATTTTACGATCCGGCTCCATTAGAAATTGCTGAAAATTTTAAATTTCACCAACGGCGATAAGCGGAGGGCGAGTCCGTGCAACAATTTGCAGCGCCGTTACATAAATTGAGCGTACATTGCAAGTTCGGGAATTACTTGAAGACAGCCCTTAGAAATCAATTAGTGTTTGATCTTTCAAGTAAAAAGATACAAACCAGACTCCTGGAAAAAGAGAATTAACATACGATGACGCTCTACAAATAGCTACCACAATGGAGCTTTCGGAGCAAGGTGCCACGTCTCTACAAAATGGCGCAGGGCCGGCGGTAGGAGTGGAATATTTACAGGCGAGCAAGAAGTTACCGAAGAAATCTAAGGACAAAAACAATAATAATAATAATTCTTTTAAAAAGAGATTAGCTTACTTAGAGTTACTAACTTTTCGAAACATAATAATAATAATAATTCGCTACGCTTGAACTTGAATAAAGAGAGTACTAAAACTGTTAAGTGTTTCAGATGCTAGAGGACATTTTGCGTCTCAATGTAACTTGAGCCGTGATGTACACGCACCGGCAGGAATGGTGTCCCGGTATGCTTGTGTGACGCTCACTGACGTCACACTCACACAAGCGAAGCGCGCATGTACGCGGGCCGAGCAGCGAGAGAGAAAGTGGGGGTAGAATAGTGGCATTCCGATGTTGCGTCCTTCGCGCACGGCACAAGAGCGAGAGAGAAAGCACTATAAGACGTGATACCGAGTTAGAGATGTCCGATAGCCGTCTCTCTCGCTCGACGCTCGAACGAGAGAGTGCGAGCGAGACAGCTATATACTGCGCGGGACACCGCGCTATTTCTATATGTGTCCCTTGCGCTCTAGTATCGATATGCATACTTTTCTTTTCTTTCTAAGCACTAAAGGTCGGCATTCATTCTATTAAATGTAAAGAATGTATGAAACTAAAATTAAATAATAATTAAATTATATAAAAAGATAAAATTTAATGAAGTAATAAATTCTTGGCTACGTGCGCGCTTCGCGTGTGTGCGTATGACGTCGGCCATCCACACATACATACCGGGACACCATTCCTGCCGGTGCGTGTACATTGCTCGGGCTGTGGAGGATCCGGACACTTGGTCAAAGTCTGTTTTAAAAAGAAGGAGAATGCCAATAATTTGGAGGAAGTTTTGCAATTGGAATATACAGATAAATTTTTTTGTACACTCCTAGTCAACAATAAGGAAATTCGTCTTGAAGTAGATAGTGGCTCTGCAGTCACGATCATGAATCGTGAACAGGTACGTACTTTATTCCCAGGTTCGACCGTTTTTAAAACGAATCTTAATTTAGTCTCATATTCTAAAACAATTGTTAAAATCTTAGACTATACAGGTTGTATCTGAAATGGTGCACTAAACTTTAAGAGCGTATTCTAGAGGTCAAAATAAGACTTTTTTTCCTATAAACATGGGTCCGCAAATGAACCCCCCTCCGAGTTAGAGGCCTCTAAAGTTTGGGGGAAAAATTGAAAATTGGTTGTATTTCAGAAAAAAAAATGGTAGAAGGTTGAAATTGCCCTCTCTTGAGAGATAAATAAATTTGCGTTGCGGGTGTTTGGTTAATTTCACACATTTTCGAATTTTAGCTCGGAGGGAGGTTTTCATTTGCGGACCTATGTTCATAAGAAAAAAAAAGTCTTATTTTGACCTCACTCCCAAAGTTTAGTGCATCATTTTAGATATACACTGTATAGTCGTTGTTAGTGTCCTCAAGCGAGGACCGGTGCTCGGCACGTATTAATTGCGTTTTTACACTTTAGGCTTTTATTAATATTTATTCGGATACTGAACAAGTGGCTTACAACGACGTTCGTGCATGCGTCCAACAAAAGATCTCGCGAACTCTGCGCCATCTATCTGACGCTCACAAAAATAACTTAAAATAAGAAGACGTTATACATAAAATACACGAGACGTATAACATCGAATCGAGATAAATGAACTCTAACACTTATAATAATAAACTGAAAATAATTGCGAAACAATAAATATATATATATATGTAAATAGAATCAAACTATGTATTTTATTACACGAACATACCGCGCGCCTTGATGCCTTATGGGTATCAACATCGCATTTTTATATATAGGAACGTTATTTTTAATCAGATAACAAAAGAATTTATAATATATATCAGTCTCATACAAATGTTAGTTAAGTCTTCTTTAAGATTCGTATGACTCAATGGGAAGTACGCTCAATTTTACTGCTGGCCTTTTAAAAATTTCTCTAGCAGTTTTTACAACAGCTGTTCTGATGATGTTATCGTCGCCGGGACAGACTTCCTGTACTCTGCCTAGCATCCATCTCAATGGTGGCAGTCCATCTTCTCTACATAGCACCAGTTGACCGACTTTGAGCTGCTCGCCACGATTAGTATGCCATTTGGCACGTCTTTGCAGTTGCGACAGATATTCGAGCGACCAGCGTTTCTAAAAATGCTGGCGTATCTGCTCCAGTCGTTGCCATCTCGACAGTCGATTTATTTTAACCTGAGTTACGTCTGGCTCAGGGTAAGAGATCAACGAGCTGCTTACAAGAAAATGACCTGGGGACAGATAATTTAAATCATTAGGATCTGATGAGAGAGCGCTCAAAGGTCTCGAATTGAGAATCGCTTCTATTTGTGTGACGAGCGTAGAGGCTTCCTCAAATGTTAGTGCGGCTTCTGAAGCTACTTTGTAAAAATGACCTTTGAAGGATTTGACTGTAGCTTCCCACAAACCGCCGAAATGCGGCGCTCGGGGAGGGATAAAATGCCATTTTATTCCTTCACTGGAAGTCGTGTCAATAATCTTGTGTTGCTGATCTTCTTGTGCGAATAGCTTTCTGAGGTCTTCCAGCTCCCGATTGGCACCGACAAAGTTCGTGCCGTTATCCGAGAATACGTCACTTGGCTTTCCTCTGCGACTAATGAAACGCTTAAAAGCGTTGAGAAAAGCGTCCGTGCTCAGGTCCGATACGACCTCCAAATGCACAGCTTTCGTGGCCATGCATACTAATACTGCAACGTAGGCCTTAATATGTTTGCTATTCTTGCGTCTTCCTTCGCGGATGAATATAGGACCACAAAAGTCTACGCCAGTAGAACTGAATAGTCTTGCAGTCGCAACTCTATGCGGGAGGTTGCCCATTATTTGCTCGGATATTCGTAGCCGGATCTTGAAACAAGTAATGCACTGGCGTAGCAGCCTCTTGATTATACCGCGCGCCCTAATTGGCCAATACAAAAATCGCACCGCAGCGAGCGTTGCCTCAACTCCTGCGTGAAGATTCTTCTTGTGTTCATATTGACTAATTAATTCAGCTAATCTTGAGTGATGAGATAAAAGTATAGGATGCTTAGCGTCCGGAAGAAGTTCCGAATGTTCCAATCTGCCGCCAACACGCAAAATGTCATCCTCGTCGAGAAAAGGATTCATTGCTCTCACGCTACTTTTATGTGAAATCTCGATGCCTCTTCTTAGCGCTTTTAATTCCTCACAGAACGCTGTTCGTTGCTCTTTCCGGATAATACATTTTCTAGCGTATTCTACTTCTTCGGGTGACAATGGACCTGAAGCTTTAGCCTCATTCTTCTTTGTACAGATGCGTGCAAATCGTATGCACATCGCAGCAACTCGAATGAGTTTCTTGAAATCGGAGAATTTGTTGAATGGATCGACATCTGCTTGAACAGGCATTGATAGGACCGTCGATGTATCATTTTCGTGCAGCTGATTCTCTTCTATGTCCATGATCTCTGAATGATGCTGGATGATGTTTTTTTGCAACCAGGAAGGACCTCTCCACCACAGCTAAGAATTAGCCAATTCCTTCGGATGTGCTCCTCTTGACACTATTAGGTGTACAACTTTGCTTCCGCCGTTTTTTTCCGAAATTCGAGGCTTTATTGTAAAAAACTGGTTATACATTTATGATTCAAAGTATTGTCCATCGCTGGCCACTACTTTCTCCCATCTTTCGGGTAGCGTACGAATCCCGAGTTGAAAAAACTGGTCATCTTTTGAAGCGATCCACGAATCGATCCAATTTCTTACTTCTTCATAAGACCGGAAGTGCTGGTCAGCCAGGCCGTGTGCCATTGATCGAAACAAGTGATAGTCAGAGGGAGCAACGTCTGGAGAATACGGCGGGTGGGGTAGGACTTCCCATTTCAACATTTCCAAGTATGTCTTGACCACTTTTGCAACGAGCGGGTTCCGTTAGCGCACGGTGCGATAGCGCACCAACCCGATAGCACACGAAAAATTGACACAATTCCTGATAGCGCACCAACCCGATAGCCCACGTCCCGATAGCACACAAAGTAAATCGCGCACAATCCCGATAGCGCACCAACCCGATAGCGCACGAAAGCACTATCCCCTCACACACGCACTCTCTCTCACACACACACACACACACACGGGGGGTGCAAGGGGGGCCTTCGGCCCCCCTCCCGCACCCACCCCGTCCACCTCGCTTCGTGTGAAAAGTTGCAAAGTGAATCCGTGCGCTATCGGGTTGGTGCGCTATCGGGATTGTGCGCGATTTACTTTGTGTGCTATCGGGTTGGTGCGCTATCGGGAATTGTGTCAATTTTTCGTGTGCTATCGGGTTGGTGCGCTATCGCACCATGCGCTAACGGGACCCTCCCTTTCGCAACATGGGGTCGAGCATTGTCATGCTGCAAAATCACTTTATCGTGTCTCTCGTTGTATTGCGGCTGTTTGTTTTTCAATGCTCGGCTCAAACGCATTAATTGCATTCGATAACGATTGCCTGTGATTGTTTCAGTCGATTTTAACAGCTCATAATACACTACGCCGAGCTGGTCCCACCAAATACAGAGCATGACCTTGGAGCCGTGAATATTCGGTTTGGCCGTCGACGTGGAAGCATGGCCCCATTTTTTGTCCCCAGTTACAATGCGATGCAGAAATCCCTTCCGTCTTTGCCTTTCAAGCAACTGTTCACAAGCAAACAAACGCCGTTCAACATCTCTCGGTTTCAACTCGTACGGCACCCAATTTCCTTGCTTCTGAATCATTCCCATGTCTTTGAGGCGTTTTGAAGTTGCTTGTTGAGTCACTCCCAATGATCGTGCCAATTCTTCTTGACTTTGACACGAGTCTTCATTAAGTAATGCCTCCAATTCTGCATTTTCGAAAACCTTCTCTCTTCCACCGCTATGCCGGTCTTCGACGTGAAAATCACCGTTCTTAAAACGTTGAAACCACTCACGACACGATCTTTCACTAATAGCGGCCTCACCATAAGTATTTGAGAGCATTCGATAAGCCTCAGCCGCAGATTTCTTCATATTGAAGCAGAAAATTAAAACCTCCCGCAAATGACGAGAATTTTGCTCGTAAACTGACATTTTCAATCGAGAGAATAACTTTATGATGCAGACACAAATCGACTAATGTTTCTATGGGGTTATGTTGACAGATGCCCAAGTTTATTGCATGACGTCTATGATCTATTTATTTCGACCACTACTTACCGCTAAAGCCATCTATAGGAAAACGGCGAAAGCAAAGTTGTACACCTAATAAATCGGCTGGGTTTTCTTTACTTCCTACGTGATTCCAACTATCGACCGCGCTTAACTCCTGTATTTCGCCGACTCTGTGAGCAACGAAAACAGATAGTTTCTTGTTAGTTGCTTTGATCCAATGCAACACTATAGACGAATCCGTCCAATAATAGCATTTTTTGATGCCGATCTCTAATGCATGTTTGACCTTGTCCATCAACTTTGCAAGTAACTCGGCACCACATAGCTCCAGTCTCGGAATAGAAATCGTTTTGACAGGAGCCACGCGAGATTTGGAACAGAGTAAGTGCGTTTGAATAACTCCGTGAGACTCGATGCTCCGTACATAAATACAAGCTCCATAAGCTTGCTCGCTCGCGTCGCAAAATCCGTGAAGCTCAAATCGTACGTCCTTTCCATAAATGAATACTTTGCGTTGTACTTTAAATTCGTTGAGCTCTTGTATCTTCACGACGTAATCCATCCACTCCGTGTAAATATCCGAAGGCAGCGATTCGTCCCAATCAATTTGAAGTTTCCAGAGTTTCTGAATCATGATTTTGGCAGTCACGATCACAGGTCCCAAGAGTCCAAGTGGATCAAATATCTGAGCGATATTAGATAATATTGATCTTTTGGTGCAAGCGCTTGTCTCAGATGCTTGCACACAAATCGTATATTGCAGCACATCCTTTAACAGATTCCATTTAATTCCTAGAGTTTTGGCAGTTCCATCCTTCTCTGACTCTAGTATTGCGTTGCTGATTGATGACTCAGGAAATCCTTTTAATAATTCTTCGCTATTTGAAGCCCACTTTCTGAGTGCGAAACCTCCACTCTTGAGCAATGCCGTTATTTGAGCACGAATTACTGACGCTTCTTCCATCAAGTTCGCGCCAGTTATTAAATCGTCGACATAAAAGTCACGACACGCTATCTTCGCTCCTATGGGGAATTGATCCTCTTCTATCTTCGCAAGTTGATGTATGACTTTGGTGGCTAGAAATGAAGCTAGTGCGGTTCCGTATGTGAGTGTTACCAATTCGTAAGTCTTGATTTCTTCCGTTGCTCGATCTCGCCATAAGATACGCTGTATTTGAGCCTCATTTAGTAGTACCTGCCTGTACATTTTAGCAATGTCTGCGGTCAGAGCATACTCAAAGCTTCTAAATCGAAGTAGTATACAAAATAATTCTTGCTGCAAGACCAGTAAAGCATCATTCAATGAAATTCCGCTTGTCGTTTGACTTGACGCATCGAACACAACTCTAAGTCTTGTGGTCGTGCTCGTCTCCTTTATCACGCAATGATGTGGTAAGTAATACTGCACACTTGGTTCCTGAGTCAATGCTGCGTTCGATCGAAGCTCTCTCATGTGATGTAATCTCAAGTACTCGTGTATAAATTCCGTATACTCTCTCTTCAACTTAGAATCCCGATTCAACTTGCGCTCCAGAGTCACGAATCTCTTCAGTGCAATATCCTTTGAGTCACCTAACTTTGGCAGTAGCTCTGGTCTTGTTGGCATGGTTACGATGAATCTACCTTCAGAGTTGCGCTCGTAGGTCTGTGCGAAATGTCCCTCGCAGATGCGCTCTTCAGGAGTTCGCGTGTTTTGTCGCTCCGCACGCTTGACTTGCCAAAAGCGTGCGAGACTTGAGTTAAGCTGTTCGTTGACCGATAGATTGCAGATTGTCGCATTCCTTGGCTGATCGTGAATCATAAGGTTGCCAGAAACCACCCATCCGAGCAGTGTTTTCTGCCAGGCTGGTTGACAGTTTGAAAGCTTGATCTTTCCTATGCACAATAAATCCAAGAATATCTCTGCACCGAGTAATATATCCACGTCAGCTGGACAGTCAAATTCAGGGTCTGCCAATGTAATGCCGTCCGGAATCTGCAAACTGCGAAGATTAAGCCGATTTACTGGAATAGCTTGCGTTATTTTCTCAATTATCAGGCAATCAAGTTTAGCCTGGAATCCGTTAATCCTCGATTGTATTGTCACTTTTGCGAGTCCACGTGTCTGCGTTGTCAACTCGCCCACGCCGAAAATTGGTATGTTTGTAACGTATTGCTTGATACCTAGTTTCTTGACACACTTAGAAGTGATGAAACAAGACTGTGATCCGTTATCTAACAGCGCTCGGCAAGGCTGCAAAATGCCTTTTGCATCCACGACGTTGATTACTGCCGTTGCGAGAATTACCTGTCTATCTTGTCCGACGGCGGCATGATTCACACTTGTAGATATTACGCTTTCTTTATCCGGGGGCGTAGATGTCTTCTTGGTATCCGCTTCAGGCTGCTTAGCTATTTGTTCCAAATGGAGCAACGTGTTGTGTCGTTTATGGCATTTTCGACAGGATCCCGAACCGCATTGCTTCGCCTGGTGAGACGCTACTTTGAGACAATTTAAACATAATTTACGAGACTTCGCTTCCTTTATACGCTGATCCACCTCTAGCTCCAGGTAATTAGCGCATTTGAAAATAGGATGGTCTCTCTTTGCACAATAAGCACACATGATGTTTGTCGTCGCCACGTGCGCTGTTGTGCCTTTATTTTTGTCTGATTTATTCACTTTCTGCGTATTGAGAGTGGTCCGCTGACTTCGAGATGACGCTTCTAATGCTCGGCATCGTTGTGTCAGAAAATCCGTCAATTGATTGAACGTAGGTATTTCACCTCTCTTGATGGTGGTTTCCCACTCCTTGTTCGTGGTTGGATCCATTTTACTTGTTACCAGATGAATTAAGAGGTCGTCCCACTGATATGTAGGCCTCTTCAATGCTTTGAGTGCTCGCACATGCTTGAGCACATTATCTAACAACTGCCGTAATTCGAGATAGTTCTCCTTTGTTAGCATAGGTTGCTCGAAAAGCGCCTTGACGTGCTTCTGAATTATTAAGCTGTCGTCATTGTACCTGTCTTTAAGCATTCTCCAGGCCTCATGATAATTTTCGTCCGACGCCTCCAGAGAACTAATAATATCCTTGGCTTCATGCGTCAAAGCCGACATAAGATACTGCATTTTTTGTACGTTAGGCAGCATCGGATTTTCATGGATCATGCTTATAAACATATTTCTAAAGGGAATCCATTCCTCATACTTTCTTGAAAAAGTAGGCAAAGTAACACGCAGTAATTTTAAGTGTTCGTTTGAAATATTACTTGCCTGAGAAGCAGGCGTGCCCTCTCTATAACTTGATGTATTTGCCGTTATATTAATTTGGCGGGATGCATGAGCTGCCCGTTCGGCTGCGCTCTTCCTTTCAAGCAAGGTTTCCAGTTCGACGGTGACTGCGAAATATCTGCTCTCGAACGTGTCTCTCTCCAAGAGGTGGGTCGGCTCGTTAGCTTCCTCGGGCTCGAGTTCTTCGATTGCTGATTGTGCTTCATTGAAAGATCCCCACAGCTCACTCGCCTTTCGTAAACGCTGACGCAATTCAATTATTGATACGTCTGGAAAGCTTAACGCGGCCAAGTATGTACTGACTCGCGTGAGACTTCCCTTTATTTGCTTGCGTGTGGCCTTGAGATTCGCTGCTGCGTCAGTCATTGTTGTTGTATAACGTTGAGACTGTCACTTGCTCGACAATGCCTAACACTCGAATATGTCTAATGCTCACGAGAATCTGATATGGAAAGTCACTCTCGGGATGACCGCACCCGTTTTCTCTAACCTCATTCGCGTGCTTCGACGTGCACGATAAGATGGCGGCGGCTCCTTGGTTTGTAGCACCACACATACGCGAACGGTTCTTTGTGATCTCGTGTGCAGATCGATGCTTCGAGGTTATGCGTACGAACTCGCACTGCCTTTTCAGATGAATCCGGCTCGAAGGACCAAATATGTTAGTGTCCTCAAGCGGGGACCGGTGCTCGGCACGTATTAATTGCGTTTTTACACTTTAGGCTTTTATTAATATTTATTCGGATACTGAACAAGTGGCTTACAACGACGTTCGTACATGCGTCCAACAAAAGATCTCGCGAACTCTGCGCCATCTATCTGACGCTCACAAAAATAACTTAAAATAAGAAGACGTTATACATAAAATACACGAGACGTATAACATCGAATCGAGATAAATGAACTCTAACACTTATAATAATAAACTGAAAATAATTGCGAAACAATAAATATATAAATAACTATAAGAAATTAGGCTCTGTATATTAAACATAATTATATTCGATTCCCGACTCAGCGACTTTCGGCCCGATATTTTTCTCGCCTACAACATTACAGAGGGGGAAAAGAGGGATAATAATTAAAATAAAGTCTCGAATTGAGAATTATTTTAAATTTGCTTGGTATCGTACCAAGAAAATTTGTGCCCTGTGCACACAAATAAGTTTCAACGAAAACTTGATTCTCGTTGAACTTACGCACTACCATCCGCGTTTGGCTCTTACTGCCCGTTTAAATTTAAGTTTAAATAAATATATATATATATGCAAATAGAACTAATCAAACTATATATTTTATTACACGAACAGTCGTTTATGTACAATGTAATCAGTTGCGGAAAAAATTAAACATTTACTTAACGGAATTAGATAGAGAACCATTATTAGGCCGAGAGTGGATTAGACAATTGAAATGTCAGCGCGGAGTGCCAAATTTTCTTGGATGTAATTTATTAGAAAATACTAATAGTACGACACGAAATATTTCAAATCAATTACAATTTATTTTGCGTGAATACGATAAATTATGTGAACCTACTTTAGCAAAAATTACGGGCATACAAGCGAAACTTACGATGAAGCCGAATGCAACCCCGGTATTTTTAAAAGCGCGACCCGTACCGTTCAAATTAATTCGAGTATTAGAAAAAGAATTAGAGGAACTAGTCCAAGCGGGGATTTTTACAAAAATTGAAAACTCGGAATAGGCTACGCCCATTGTTCCAGTACTGAAAGCTAATGGTACTATTCGAATTTGTGGTGATTATAAATCTACGATTATAAATCTACGATTAATTCGAAGTTGATAATTGACGAACATCCACTACTTATTATCAATAAACTTTTTACTAAGTTACTTTTACAAAGTTTTCAAGGTAGAATTATGCAATATAAATTGTACATTTCATATTTAAATCAATATATCATAAGTAAATGCAAAGTTCATCAAACGTTATTTGAGAATTGTGAATTTAATTAGATTAAAGTAAATACAACAGTACAATTGCAATATTATTTTATATTTTTCTTACATTGTAATATTATTTTATTAATATTATTGTAATATTATTACATTCTAAGTGTGTTCATTATTTGGATGAAAGGTGCACATTTTATTCAAACCGGCGTGAAAAATGAACAATATAAAATATAAATTTATATCTTATGTATACTTTTTTATATATACTAGAACATTACAAAACGCACACCATTTAATTTTTTTACTATGTAATATAACATACACGAAAAAAGATTTGCTGAAAGTATTAAAAATTGTGATAGTTCAGCAAATCTACAGCCGTGATATATAAACAACTAGTCTTCTGTGTTACAGTTACCAAGTTTCAAAGCTCTATAAAATTAATGATTATAACTGAAAATACGATAATATTATATAGCAAATTTTGATATAGCAAAGACGACTTTTAAATTAATTCAATCCAAATTATGGCTTTAAATTTCCAATAATGTACATTTCCAATAATGTATATTTGTCGAAGTAACATAGGTTTTGCTGCTTTACTAAATAAAATTTGATATATTAACGATCTTTATTATAACAAAGGATTAATTGTTTTGCCAATATAATATAAAAAAGCTGAAGCAATAATACTTATTAAAAATTTTAATTTATTTCTATTTTTTTTAAATATAAGAAATAAAATATAATAAAATACTTCTCTAACAATACAAATATATATATATATATATATATATATATATATATATATTTATGTTAACTCGAAGCTTTGTCTATTTTTCCACGTCTTTGAATATTGTCTTTAATCTGCGCAAAATGCGCTAGTGCAAATATTTTCTTCTATAATTTAGAAGACGATCGGTAACTTTATTAATAACTGTTTTCGCGATTGTTTACATTATTTAAATCTAATTTAAATCTTTACATTATTAAATTCTATCATTACATCGATTACACAGGTCTACAAAAAATGGGGTCATGATTGTTGTTGGGCAGCTGGGGGTCATTTCCGAAGTAATTTTCTGCGTAGAATCCGAATCCGAGGTCAGAATTGGCCCATCACGTCAGGATTTTGAGATATTTGAGGTTATATACTCGAAAAATGGCTTTTTGGGCTACCTTTGAGGTTATGTACAGGACGCACAAAATTTTTTAGCTCTTTTCTTCTAATTGCATCATTTAGTACTATTCTTTCCCTTCAAAATGAGCTGTCGAATGGTCATCTACGATTTTTCCTTGCAAAGTTACGGCCATTTTAAGATGACATGATGAATTCCAAACCCTGCGCCGTTATAGCCCAACAACCTCATGAGCATTCACATTAAACCTGTAAACTTTGAACTATAAACCGGAAAACCTGGACTGAAAACTGTATATATGGGTTTGATGGAGAATCTGAAATCAGATTTTGAAAATTCAAGATGGCGTAAAATGGCCGTAACTTTGCAAGGAAAAATCGTAGATGACCATTCGACAGCTCATATAAAATATTAATATTAAATATTTATTTAAGATAATAGTAAAAGTAATAAATATTTTTAAAACACTTATTTTTAATCTAATTAATTTTTAAATAGATATCATACGATGTATGGATATCACACACATTCATGATAATAATAATATTAATATGTTAAATGTTTATTATGTTTACCGCATTCTTCAATCGAACACATGATCGCGTTCGATAGCGCCAGTAGTACCTTAACCTACCGCAACCTACCATGACAAAAAACTGCTTGCAGCCGCCGAGTCGTAATTATCGTCGCATTGTCGCGTCGTCGCGTCGTCGCGTCGTGTAGTAACGTGTCCGCGCGTGTTTCTTTCATCGAGTGATTTTTAATCGCCAACAATTATTATTCGACAGTGATTAATAGTGATTAGTGATAGAGTCATTAGTAAATTTCTCGTCTCATCGAGTGAGTAAATAAATGTGATTACGTTAAAGTTTAATAAAAGAATACAGTTCATGAAAGAAGAAAAACTTTCAGTTAATAATTTAGTGTGGATTTCTTGTCTTTTGCAACGTGATATCTACGTTAAATTTGAGAACGTACGATCTATCGGAAAATTCATTTCTCCTTCAAGCAATTACAGCAATACATCAAAAGTCATCGAACAAGGTAATAATAACTATTTTTTGACGTTATGTGAAAACAGATCTCGAGAAGTCAGAGGGACAGTGTGTCATAGGAAATTCGTGAAAAGAGAGGGGTTTTTAGTGGGTAGGGAGTACCGAGTTGGTAATTCGACTTGGTACTCGAGTCCCACATAACTCACTGGATCGACCGGTGGGTATGCATAAAATGCATTTTCCCCTCTCTCGTAAAAAAAAAAAAAAAAAAAAAAAAAATTTACAGGTGAGTGAGCGAATGAGAGAGAGAGAGAGAGAGAGAGAGAGAGAGAGAGAGAGAGAGAGAGAGAGAGAGAGAGAGAGAGAGAGAGAGAGAGAGAGAGACAGACAGACAGACAGACAGACAGAGAGAGAATGTATGTGTTCGCATGTGTGTCTGTACGTGTATAGCGATCAGCTGATCGCAGCAGGCGCCCCGCGTAAGCTCCCGCGTCTGACGGTGAATCGCGCCACCCTTGCCTGCCTCTTGTATTCGACCCGTCATACGTTAACTACTTCCTTTAATAATTCAAAAACTAAGCTTCGGACGAAATTTTGCCGAAGGAAAAATCGTCTTAGAATTGATTCAAGAATATGTCATTTCAGGGACACAGGGGTTATTTTGAATCACCCTGTATATATACAGGGTGTCGCAGACCACCCGTATCAGCCGAATATCTCAAAAACTGAGCGCGGCAAACAAAAATACTTCAGACAAAAGTTGTACGGTTTTAAGTAACGCATTACATGGCGATATCAGTATGACCTTGAAGAGTGTTTTCAAGGTCACGTAAAGGTCACCTTGAATTCTGTAAACGGAAATCCCAATTTTTTATTACATATTCTTGTAGCTTATCTCGAGCGCTTTCCAAAACACTATAATAAAATATTTTTCCCTTAAGTACTTATTGAGTTATAAGTCTTGAAATCATTTCTTAATTTTACATAAACCGTAAAATATCTTGTAAAATATTCATTTCTCGATTATCTTACCTTAATACTTTTATGTACAAAATAATGAGAGGAATCAATTGGTGTAGAGAAAACACATAGTTATTTTTAAGAAAAAATCTGTAATTGTTAATTGCAAATTACATATTTTTTCTTCGAGAATATATTATGAGACGAATATATTATGTAACGTATTTATTTATATATATACATATATATATATATGTATATATGTATATATATATATATATATATATATATATATATATATATATATAATTGCCATGATTCTTAAGAAATCTTTAATAATATTATAAAAATCGTTAAATATTTCGATTATTTTATAATATCCTATTTTTAATGTTTTGTATCGTATACTTTTATCAAATTTTAAAATTAATTTTCTAAAATAAAAGGTATTTTATATAATAAAATTTATAAGAAAAATTTTGCCACTTAAATATAATAAAAATTCTTAAAAAAATACGGTGTTGCAAAAAAAAAGAATCTACTTATGTAATAATTGGTAATTAACTTACTAGTAGATTTAATATTTTTTCGAGCCTTTCGTTAATGCTTAATCCTTTTTTCGAACGCATCAATACAAATACTTCACGAACATCTGGGCAAGATCGCAATATCTTCTCGATGTATACTTTACCCAGAAATCCTGTCGCGCCTGTTAAAAATATACTTTGTCTAACGTAAAATGTCTCAATTGAGTTGGCTGGATCAATTATATTCTCATCCATTGTTAAATAAAAAAATAAAACCAATATAAATTATAATAACGACAATACTAGTCAAAAATATATGCAAGCACTCGGAAATGGAATCGTCTGTTTTATGTCGATACCGTTATTAAAGAATATGATCGAATAGAAGTGATAAACTGAGACTAGTCATCAACGACTCTATTTAATGAAAACATAACCGTTATATGCTATATAATCATTTGCTAAGCAGACATATATTAATAAAACGGAAATTCTGCAAGCTAAAGTTGAAAGAACAAACTTACACAATGCAGTGATATGTACCTAATGACATAAAGTGACTTTGCAATTTATTCCTCGCGTGTAATATTTGTAATTCTACAACAAAATTGGATGTAATCGATTGTATATATTTAAACCATTTTTTATTATAAATAAAAATAAGTATATCAATTACATTGAAATAAAATAAATTAATAAGCGTTGAGAAGAGCACTCTTTAAAATTAACAATTAGAAAGAAACAATAGGCAATAGAGAGCATGGGAATTAAATTTAACTTAAAGTAAAGTAAACCCGCGTAAAAAACTGTATGTATTTGCAAACCAGTGCGTTAATAAAAACCTATCTCTAAAGTTGTTATTTTATATCTTACAAAAATTAATGATATCAAAAAGATTGTGCTAAGTAAAAATAAAAACTTATTAAAATATTTTAATTAAAAAATTATACAAAATAGTTGTTGTAGTTTCTTACATTATATGAGAGACCAAATGCTGTGTGTTCTATGTTCAGTTATTAAAGTTCTTTGTTACTCTCTAAAGTGTCTCGTCATTTAATGCGATATATTATATTTTTTTAATAATCATATGAATATATCTTGGTTTAATCAAAAAAGAAAAAGAAAATGCAAGTATAAAAAACAAAAATTGTTATTAAAAAAAATCAAAATTTTTTAAATTAATACAAGAAAACAAAATTTATAGAAATTAAAAATTAATATAAGTAAAAAAAAATTAATTAAAAAACTTAGCACTGCTAAGTCTGTTTTTTAATTAATTTTTTTTTACTTATATTAATTTTTAATTTCTATAAATTTTGTTTTCTTGTATTAATTTAAAAAATTTTGATTTTTTTTAATAACTTAATTTTTGTTTTTTATACTTGCATTTTCTTTTTCTTTTTTGATTAAACCAAGATATATTCATATGATTATTAAAAAAATATAATATGTCGCATTAAATGACGAGACACTTTAGAGAGTAACAAAGAACTTTAATAACTGAACATAGAACACACAGCATTTGGTCTCTCATATAATGTAAGAAACTACAACAACTATTTTGTATAATTTTTTAATTAAAATATTTTAATAAGTTTTTATTTTTACTTAGCACAATCTTTTTGATATCATTAATTTTTGTAAGATATAAAATAACAACTTTAGAGATAGGTTTTTATTAAAGCACTGGTTTGCAAATACATACAGTTTTTTACGCGGACTTAGCTCCTTTTTTTACCTCTTTTTTAAAAAGGTAATTTTTTTAGATATCACTATTTTTTGTACTATATGTTAAACGAAAAATTTAAATTTTAAGTATTGTGTGTGCAACTCATATGCATTACAATAAGGATTAAAATAATAAAATATATAAAATAATAATCATCATAACATAGAATATTTTTTATAAATGTGTCCTTTTGTTTGTTCTTTCTATGCTTTGCATAAACTATTTTTTATTTTTCATTTCCTTTTGCAAAGCATAAGCTATTTTTAATTTTGAAAATTTAAATATTCTATGTTATGATGATATAAAAAGATGTTTGTATGTGTGTGCATGCGTGTGCGTGTGTGTATGTATATCATCATAGCATAGAGTATTTTTTCTTTCTATGCTTTTGCATAAACTACTTTTCATTTTTTTCATTTTTAATTTTCTTTCGCAAAGCACAAGTTATTTTTAATTTTGAAATTTTGAATTTCAATACTCTATGTTATGATGATATAAAAATATGTTTGTGTGTGTGCGTGCGCGCGTGTGTACCATATATATATATATATGTGTGTGTGTGTGTGTGTGTGTGTGTGTGTGTGTGTGTGTGTGTGTGTATATACATCATCATAACATAGAATATTTTTTTTTATAAATGTGTTTTTTCGTTTTTTCTTTCTATGCTTTGCATAAACTACTTTTCATTTTTAATTTTCTTTCGTAAAGCATAAATTATTTTTAATTTTGAAATTTTGAGTTTCAATATTCTATGTTATGATGATTTTTTCTTTCTATGCTTTTGCATAAACTAGTTTTCATTTTTAATTTTCTTTCGCAAAGCATAAATTATTTTTAATTTTGAAATTTTGAATTTCAATATTCTATGTTATGATGATTATATCAATTGCAATAAAATGAGCATTATATTTTTTCAATGCCATTGCTAGAGCTGTGATGACTATACCAGAACCACTACCTATTTCTAAACAAATCACAGGTTTCATCGCATGCAGAATGTCTAAATCTTCTTCCAAAACATCTATTAAAAGATACGAATCCTCAGAAGGATCATAAACTGTCTTGAGTTCTTCATCTGATAAATTAACTACTGGAGTTTCCATAATTTACGGTGAAAATTGTAAGAAATTTCTTTTATAAAACTTGCAAAGTAATCAATGTTAAGTAATAATTTGAAAATAAAATATTAATAATATAATTAGTTACATTTAAAATTATTGTTGTTTCTCAGCTTCCACTTTGGCTGGCTCTTCCTTATCCAACTCAACAGTAGTACTACTATACGCAGAACTATTATCTAAGAGTGTTTTTCTTTGCAAAATATATGTTTATTCATCGAATTGTAATGATAAAAAATTGCGATTTATTTACACAAGCAACATATATATCTTATTGTTACCTATTTTACAAGAATTCTTGAGCATTTTGAAAATCATTTTCAATTTTCATATATAATTATTGGAATGTTATAAAAAATTGTGCTTCTATCATGTACTACAAGTTGCGTACAAAAGTTGCGAAGAGTATTATTTTTTATGCATAACTATTCTTCCATAATTTACGGTGAAAATTGTACGAAATTTCTTTTATAAAACTTGCAAAGTAATCAATGTTAAATAATAATTTGAAAATAAAATATTAATAATATAATTAGTTACATTTAAAATTATTGTTGTTTCTCAGCTTCCACTTTGGCTGGCTCTTCCTTATCCGACTCAACAGTAGTACTACTATACGCAGAACTATTATCTAAGAGTGTTTTTCTTTTAGCAGTGCTCTTTTCGATAGCTTGATGAATTTTGTTTAATCGCTCTTGAGTGGTTTGTAAGATGTTGCTAACAATAGTAATTTTGTGCTTAACATTAATAAGTTTCTTTACATAAGAATCTGTCTCTAGAGGATATTGTAGTGCGTCGTTAATTCTCTGAAGTTCCTTTGTTAAGGATTCAATCCGCTGCTTCAGCTCTATTTGACATATCCTATAACAAAGAAAATAGTTATGCATAAAAAATAATACTCTTCGCAACTTTTGTACGCAACTTGTAGTACATGATAGAAACACAATTTTTTATAACATTCCAATAATTATATATGAAAATTGAAAATGATTTTCAAAATGCTCAAGAATTCTTGTAAAATAGGTAACAATAAGATATATATGTTGCTTGTGTAAGTAAATCGCAATTTTTTATCGTTACAATTCGATGAATAAACATATATTTTGCAATAAATAGTACGTACTGTGAAAGAAATATAAGAAAATAATAAATATACGTAAATTTGCAAGAAGAAAATAAATGTTACTATTATTGCATGCGCGCTGAACAGAAAACTTGACGTCACCTTGTGGCGCGAATTCTCTCGTCCAGTTGATCCACCGTAGGTTTCAAGAGATTTATAAGACCTTCCGTTAATGCATCCCGCGTCGCATTTTCGCAAAAGTCATCTATCTTGTCTATATATAATCTGAAATAATAATATAGATACAATCTAATCTAAATATATAAATGTTATATGTATCTAAATATATAAATGTTATATGTATATTATTATTTTATATAATTACCTGAAGTGACACACTTAACCTTTTACAGCATTTATAAGCACCGTTAACGCCACAGAGCAGTGATGCCAGAATGCCCACGCGAGCACCAGCAAATTATTTCATAGAGTATAGCTCGACGTTCCTGTGGAACAGTCGATGGTCGAGGGGCGTCGAGGAACATCGAATTATGCTCTATGTAAAATAATTTGCTGGTGCTCGCGTAGGCATTCTGGCATCACTGCTGACAGAGCGCTACTAACGCTGCGTCGCGTGAATCACTGCTAGCGCATTCTTGTGGCAGACGTTGGAAACGTATTTCTGTATATTTCTTTGTTAAAGAGGAGTTGACGACCATGACGACGTTTCTTAATCGAAATTTTCACATTTCAGACTTTGCATCATGATATCTCCGTTTACAAAGCACGTAGCGCAAAAATAAAAACACTTATTATTTAATTTAAACTCAAGCTATCGATTAATTCTACTAAGAACTCGATCCGTTGAGCGGTTATATGAGAAATAAAAATATCGAGTTATACTCTCAGTCCGACTCGCGTAATAATACACGGAGTGTCTTTCTTTGCTTACGCTGGGACTTAGCAAAGACACTACCGTGTCTCTTGATAATCAGAAAATATAATTCGTTACAGTGATACAAAAAACTCGAATAAATTCTTAACGAGATTTTTCAAGGTGATGAAAACAACGGTAATAGAAATATGTACATAAATAGGCGAACGTTTCTGGCTCTCGCTTTCTTCAGCGCATTAACAAACGATATAAATTTAAAAATTACGTAATGTCGTAAAATCGGACAGACTTGTTAAAATCCATGTTAAACTACCAACTGTCGGTGGATCACGTCTAAACAATTCAGACCTGAGACGCATCGTTGGTGGGCTCACGCTATCCATGTAAGGCTCCATGGTGGTTGAGCCACAGGTCTTCTGTAGAATATTTTATTATCACATTCCGACCCGATAACGGTACCAATCGTATCCTAAAAAGTGGCATGATATAAGTGTATGAAAAAGATTACCTAATTGCACTCAACTAAACCACTTAAACGCTGATTTTACCAAACTTACAGAGAGAGAATGTTCAATAAAAATATTATAACGGATGAAAGTAACAGTATCGTTCTCAAGTCGAACAGTTAATGTGTGGAAAACTCACGAAACAAATTGTTTATATACGATTACATGACTTTCAAATTCTCGGAAGCTTATTTATTATGTCCTGATATAAGGTCGGTAGGTTATCTGTGTCCATCTGTAAATTCAAGCCATTCTTTTGTCTTTTAATATGAAGAAAATAAATTAAATTGAATAAAATAGTTATATACAGGGTAGACCATTTTAATTAATACACGCGAATATCTCAGAAACACTGCATTAAATCGAAAAATGTTTCAGATATAAGTTGTATGGCTTGAAGGGAGACATAAGATGGTACCATTGGTTTGACCTTGGGTGGCGTTGTCAAGGTCAGAGCAAGGTCACTTTGGATTTTTTAAATGGAACTCCCTATTTCTTATTACATATTCTTGTAGCTCATCTCGAGAGCTTTCCAAAACACTATAATTAAGTTAGTTTTCATTAAGTACTTTCTGAGTTATAAGGCTTGGTCATTTCTTAATTTTACATAAACCGTAAAATATCTTGTAAAATATTCATTTTTCGATTATCTTACCTTAATACTTTTATGTACAAAATAATGAGAGGAATCAATTGGTGTAAAGAAAACACATAATTGTTTCGAAAAAAAAATGTAATTTGCAATTAACAATTACATTTTTTTTCTTAAAAATAACTATGTGTTTTCTTTACACCAATTGATTCCTTTCATTATTTTGTACATAAAAGTATTAAGGTAAGATAATCGAAAAAAGAATATTTTACAAGATATTTTATGGTTTATGTAAAATTAAGAAATGATTTCAAGCTTTTAAAAAATTAAACTTTATCAAAGGTATATATAATTATTATAATAAAAGTACATATATATAATTTTTATAACTTATTTATCATAAAAATATCGACAGAAGATTGCGTTAGCAACGCTGTAAGATATTAATGACATATGACATTATAGTGATATGTGTAATTTAACCGTATTTTGAGTAGTGACAGATTAAATAATAAAGTGCAAATTAAATAATCAAATTAACTAAATCTTAACATATGGAATGGAGACATTCAAATAGCAATATTATTGTTTGTTATTGGTTCAGGTTTATCTTTATTTCTTTTTATTGTTGGAATAGAATCATTGTAGAGAAAACGCGTACAGTTCTCTCTTCTTATTCATATTTTTCTAATTTACAATGCTTCGTTAATAACCCAAATAACATCAAGGTCTTGTAGAAATCTAAAAGATATCTCATTAAAGAAATTTTTAAGATATTTCTAAAAGATATCTAAAAGTCATTTAAAAGATGTCTAAAAAGATTTTGTTAAAGATGTCTTTGTAGAATTTCTAAAAGATATCTGTAGACATCTAAAAAGACATCTTAAAAAACATCTTTCCTCCTTTTACCTGATTGGTCAATCAAACGCTTCAGAGCATCCAGAGCGTCTTCCCGACCGCATCTTATATATATACATATATATGTATAATGGCGGCGGTGCCAGGCCTTGGACGGGATCGAACGTGACCTCCGTGCTTCCGTGCTCTACGTGAGCCGTACAAATTTTCTGCGGACTATACCGCTATTGAATTTCGGTTTGGTGAAAGTTGTCTACGAATGAGCGCGAGCTAAATCGTTCGCGGAGATCGTGAAAATGACGAATGTTCAAGAGGGAATTATCGTTCGATGCATACAGCAACTCGGCGAAACCTTGAGAGATGTTAAAAATGCGGCTGCGACTATAAGTGATCCGATTTTGAAAGAAAAAATGGAAGAAGCCTCGACTGCAATCAAACGCGAAGTATAAAATAATTTAAATGTCTAAAAGACATTTTAAGAAATTCTCTCTTTTTAATAATTTTTTATTTTCTCATCGGTAAATAGTTGGCAAGCCAAATGTGATTTATATGTTTAAAATATATATTATAATTATATATTTTTGTTTATATATTTAATGTCTTAACAAGATATATTGTGTGTGTGAATATGCAGTACATGTTCTATCTTATAATTTGTAGTGAAAAAGGTAAAAATTTTATGAATGTGAAAAATGCTTATTTTACAAAAGTTGTTCAATTTTTTTCGGTATATTTACAAATCTAACACTTGAAACTTATAATTTTCTGTTTTTCCTTCGTACAAATTGAAAAACATATACAAATATAGAAAATATCTACAATAATAAACTTATTTTAGAAAATCGTACTAAAAAAATCTTTAGGATATTCTCTCTTTTTACCTAAAATTTTTAAAAAAAATATCTAAAAGATCAGAGAGAGAGACTGTTCAGCAATGTTTTTATAAGATTCGAAATAGACATTCTGTGATATATATCTTTAATTTTCATTTTCATAGATTGCATTCTCAACAACCGTCATTCGGTCCTGCTTGCTGTTTGGCAAAACAGTGGTTATCAGCACAATTGTTAGATGATACTCACCTATCAGAAGTTGTAATTGAATTGCTTATGGTGTCGATTTATTTAATGTCAGAACCTTATAAACCAGCTCAGATACCGCAAGTGGTATTTCTATGATTTCTAGAAGTTGTTGCAAGATCTCATTGGAATACTGATCCTGTCATCATTAATTTCAATGGTAAAATGACTAGTAAGTTTTAATATATTTCCAATTTTTCATTACTGTAAAAATTTTTGCAAATGATTCATTATAAAATAATTATTTAAATAATTAATTAAATTACTGAAATAATTGATAAATTTTTCTCTTTTTCTTTTTTTATCCGGAAAATTTATTATATATTCTATTTATTATTCTATTATTTATTATATATATTCAGATATATAAAAAGATAAACAGAAATGCAATCTCTTTTATTCCAAATTTATCTATGTGCAAAGAAAGAAAAAAAATTATATATTTGTATTATCATGATTGACGCTACTGCTATATCTAAATCTTTTTTTGTATTCTACATCTATTTTTCTTTTATTTCTCCAGGATACGATGGTTACGATGATTACGCCTTATTCTTCCATGACACGTATAGTGATTGGGGTTCTGTTGAAACCCGCTGTTTTCGAGCGCAAGGATTTTAAAGTGGCAGATGTTAATTGTAGAAAACTCGACAGCAATGGTAAATTTGTTTAAATATATTGGCATGTGAATAATATTTCTTTCTAACACAATTAATATTGATTTGCAGTTGTTTTAAAAGGAAGAGTCGCATTGCAAATGGGTAGTAACGAATTGCTGATAACGGAGCTGGTTCTCAAGAATATGTTAACAGTTTTACAACCAGCAGAAATAGTAGCACTGCTATCAGCACTGATCTTTCAACAACGCACAGATTCAGAACCTACACTCACACCGAATCTCGCTAATGTACGTGTCATCAATTGTCTCTTTTTTTAATAATTAATAAAGTTTAAAGGAAATTACATATCGAATAATTAAGAGCATCGGAAAACTAAAACAATGTTCTTTTTTTCCAGGGTTGTGAGATAATGAACAAGGTGCATGCGGAATTGGAACGTTTAGAGCAGCAATATCAATTGTCGACTATACCGTCATTGAATTTCGGTTTGGTGGAAGTTGTCTACTAATGGGCGCAAGCTAAATCGTTCGCGGAGATGAAAATGACGAACGTTCAAGAGGAAATTATCGTTCGATGCATACAGCAACTCGGCGAAACCTTGAGAGATGTTAAAAATGCGGCTGTGACTATAAGTCCGATTTTGAAAAAAAAAATGGAAGAAGCCTCGACTGCAATCAAACGCGAAGTATAAAATAATTTAACTTTTTGAAATAGAAAGATGCATTATTTTATAAAAATAATGAACTGAATACATGCACATATTGTTGAAAACGTAATCTATTTGTAAAAAATATCTTGTCTACAAGCATATACAATACTTCAAAATATTAATAATTTTTTGATAATGTATAATAAAATGTAACTTTATAATTATAACTAAACGACATTATATTATATTTTGTATATGTTTGCAAATGCTAGCAGCAAATAACTCGTAGTAATTCTATAGTTTTTTAAGATATACTTAATTTTTTCAAACAAATTATGTTAATTTATAATGCTTATTTGTACAAATATTTTATTTCTATCAGCGACATTACAATGCACGTTGATAGAAATAAAATAATATTTTTCTGGATTGTTAAATTCCCTTGATCTTTATTCAATAAAACAATAATTGTTTGCAACACATTGTTATGCTATACATATCATTTATTTTCCCAGGTTACGTTCCAAAACGTAAGTAACCGAAGAAAATTTTACTCGATGGCCGATTTGAACCAATCAGAAAGGCTTAAAAGAGTTTCGGAACGGCCATTCGAGTAAAATTTCCTCGGTTACTTATGTTTTGGAACGTAACCCCAATATCGATTTGTCTATTCAGATATCTTAAAGACATCTAGAAGATATTTTCTAAGACATCTAAAAGATATCTTTAAAACTTCTTTTCTTATGTCTAAAAGATTACTTTAAGACTTCTTTAAAATTTCTGCAAGATATCTTTAAGATATCTATAGATATTTGAAAGATATCTGAAACTGTTGCATAAGACATCTTTTAGATCTCGAAAAGATATCTTTTCGTAAAAAATGCAAGACATCTTAAGATATAACAAGAAATCTTTTAGAAATCTAAAAGATATCTTTTTGTCTATCTGGGAAGTGATACTACTTCGTCATTGTTCATTATTGTGATATGAGTACCTTCCACGTAATGTATTTGTACTGTACGTTCGGTAATCTAAAAATATTTCTTATTTATAAAAAAAATTATCTTAAAAATGACAAAAAATATTACGCTCTAATCAAATTTACCTTTTGTAGACCATAATCTTCTTCAGTAACAGTGATAGGCACAAGTGTGGGTTTTAATAAGATTATAGATAATTTAAGACGTGGCAATGATGTTATATTATAATCTTGTATAGCGATTATATGATCGTAAATCGTCGAACATAACAATTTCTGATTTTCAACAGTTAATTCATTGATATCCTTGAAAAAGCGAGCAGAAACTAATTCTAATTTCTCTTCCCACGTATTGCACTTATTTAGTTCTAATGCAAGCTGTAAATAATAATATTGTATCAGTACAACAAAATGACAATCGGCATTTTAAACTAAGATAAAATAATATGCTTATATTATATTATGTGTTATTTCATATAATCTAAATTACATTAAGGATGTTTTGTACCTATTTTCAAAATATTGAGAATTTAATAAAAATTGTACAGAATGTTCTTACATATGTTTAGAATCTTCAGTACAATTTTTAAATCGCTTCACTAAAGCGTTCACAAGTTATAAGGATTTTAATTTGCACCGAATTAACATGTGTTCTTATGGGAAACGTATAACCACGTCGATTCAAATGACAAAAACACATGGAAATAATATTCAGAATTTGTTTAAAATTTGCAAAAGTGTAGTTTAGATACAGAGGAAATATTTGGTCAAATAATATTATACAAGTACTAACTGGTTAAAAAGATATTAAAGATAATTCAATTAAATTAGCCATGTATCTGACACAAGGCGAAATTCTCTGTGAAAGTTTGGCAACATCGCACTCGGCTGAGAAGAATGAGAGAGACGGGAATAGTGCCGAAGCATGTTGAAGCTGTATACTTAGAGCAAATTACGAAAAAATACTAATATATATATACGAACTAACCTTACACCTCGAGCAATTTCTGAAAATCTGTCAACCTACAAATGCGTATAAGCCATCGACTGATATAAGCAGTATAGGCTACGTGTGTAGAGCGCGAAGTCCGGCCAACTTACGAAAAATTACAACGTTGTCACATTTCACGCTCGCCAGAGACATGACAAATTATTAAATTTATTAATTAAATTGCTATAAATAATGCATTTTTTTAATTAATAAATGTTTTAATATTTATTCTGACACTTTAAACCACTCAGTATCATTAAATTATTTTATTCTCAAAAATGAAATTTCGTGTTGTCAAGTTGAATTTGAGGTATCGTCACTGCCAAAAGTTAATCATTTCGATTAACAAAATTCGGAATATTTCAGTAAAAACGCAATAAATATCAAAAAATACATCTCTGCACTGTAGCTAAGATCAAATTGTAATATTCCACGCAATTTCTCATACTCAAAATACACCAAAAGTGGATATATTCGTCAATATTGATTTTCAGCTACTTTTTGCTGGGATTGTACATACAAAACATCCTTAAAGAAATTTTACAAAACCTTTTTGTAATTTTTAGATTATATAAAATAATATAATAAAATAATAGAATAAAAAATTTAGCTTATTTTATCATTTTAAAGCATATATTCTAACAAATTATTTTTTTCATAATTCTTCCTCTCATTCTATTAATTATATACTATTCTATTAACTATACAGGGTGTTCGGAAATTCAAACGACAAATTTTCAGAGATTGTCGGGGGCACGATAAGAATCATTTTTTGCAAATGAACCTGGGGTCGGAAACGTGTCATTACATCGCTACGGCATACGGAGTGTTCGAAAGAGTCGGAACCTCGAAATATCACAAAAAATAGAAGTTTTACAAAAAATTGTTTCAAACAAAAGTTGTAGGGTGTAAAAAGGTCTATTTACTGGCGCCATGTGTTTGACCTTGGATGGCGTCGCCAAGGTCACGACAAAGCCAGCTTGAATTTTTGAAATGGAACCCTCCACCTTTATTGCATATACAAGAGCCTTGTCGTGACCTTGGCGACGCCATCCAAGATCAAACACATGGCGCCAGTAAATAGACCTTTTTACACCCTACAACTTTTGTTTGAAACAATTTTTTGTAAAACTTCTATTTTTTGTGATATTTCGAGGTTCCGACTCTTTCGAACACTCCGTATGCCGCACAGAGGATCGAACAAATGTAATTTCCTTGACATAACTTAAAAAAAATAAATTTTGATTTTAAATATTTTATCACCAAAAATATTGAACAAAATAATCATACTTTTCATTTCTACATTAGAATTGGTGTTATGAGAAATAGATAAATAAACAAAATTCATCAAAATAGATTACTTAAATATTTTGTTGATTTAGACAAGATGTGCTGCTTGATTCAATTATAAAATACTTATGTAAATATTTTTGTCTTAAAAATTCGGTTATATTATTAAGTTAATATTACTATATTATATAATTTTCACATATAGTTTATCAAAAATTTGCATTATTTCTTCCTTATATTTCAATTTTCTCTATCGAGAATTTTAATCAATAATTACGACATTTAACCAAGGTTTTAAAAAAATGCCTGGACTTGCCTGTTTTTTACCCAAAATTTTATGAAAGTATAATTGCAGAACTGTTTATACATGGTAAATTCATGTGCATCTAGGTGCAGGTTTACAAAATATATTTATAAAGATGTCCTTATTTACATATTATGGAATAAGATATTTCAGGCATTTATTCAAAAACGTTCTATATACTAATAAAAATTATGTTAAATATATTATGATACGAGAGATATATGTGTTTTCGCCTTGTCATTTGTAGCGAAACAATAGAAGTACATACAAAAATATTTTTTAGTCTTATTTATGACAGAATTAAAAGCATTTTTACTAGGAAAAAAATAAAAAAAGATGAATTATTATAAATTACATTATTAATTAATAATAAGATCAGAAATGATTAAATGCATTTTGCTCATATATTTCTCTAAAATGTTAATATTATAATAATATACCAAGTGTCCCAATTTAATTAAATATCTTATAAATGACACATTATTATATTGTATAAAATGTTTCAGAGTAAAGCTGTATAGTCTAAAGAGGGACACATAATGGTAAAATCAGTTTTCGAAAAAATCGATTTTTCAATATTTGCAGAAAAATTAAAACTTTTTAACTAATATGTTTTAAGAGAGTTCTATAGTTTTTTTAAATTTTTACCATAAGTTCATATAAAAATCATCATTTTTTTAAAATAGAATGATTTTTTTACATAATGACTTTTCTAGTTATTTTCTTCTAGATACTGCAATAAAAATATTAAAATAGTTATCAAAAAATTAATATAATATTTGCGAGATATTTTATATTTTATTCTAGCACACGCACACACGCACGCACGCACGCACGCATACACACACGCGCACATACACGCACACGCGCGCGTACACACACACACATATACATATACATATACATATATATATATATATATATATATATATATATAATATATATATATATTGACGAAAAAATCTCATAAATTATTAATTGTTGATAACTGTATTTTAATACTTTTATCTATAGAATAATGAACTAAATTAATGGATGTAAAGAATACACATAGTTATAAATAAAATTTTGCAATATGCAATTACACATTCTCTTTTGAAAAGTCAACACAATAATGAATTTTTTATTCATTACATTATTTTATATTATATTATTTTTACATTATTTATTTATATTTTAATATGCACGTGTTAATAACTTTATTTAATGTCACATGTTACTTTATTTCTTAGTTTATTGCACTCACACACATTTCTTTGTTTATTGCGCAGTCTTTTATTCAACTCGCACTTATACTGTCTTTTGTTTTTTCGTGAAATAGTTGTTGGGCTACTCGACGCGACAGTTAATTTCGTCGATGCGATACGCAACGTGTATTACAAGATTACGTGTTATAACGCTATAATTTTTGTATACATCTAGAAGTTTCCGGTTTTATTTCTCATTTCATTGATCTCTTCTCGCAGATTTATTTCTCATATTATTTCATTTATCGGTCTTAGAATATCATAATGAATTCTATCGTATATTTTGAATTATTTTCGATTCTGCGAACTCATGGTGAAAATTTAAAAGACTATAGAACTCTCTTGAAACATATATTAGTTAAAAATGAATTTAACTTTTCTGCAAGTGCTGAGAAACATTTAACTGAGCCATTAAGAAAATTTTCATGTCATTTATATGAACGATGGTGTAAATCGAATCGTATATATGCAGACTTTATAAAACGGAACGATTCATGGTTACGAACAACATTTCGATTCCCAGAAGAAGCTTTAATTACAATTTCAGCAGAGACAGAGCCTTTTGAACCAGAACTTTCGACATCAGTAAATATAAAACAAAGACAAGATGTTTCTTTTTCTAAACGAAAATCATTTTCAAATTTATCAGATAGACAAAAAAGGAGGCGTACTGAATTATTGAGAGCTGAAAACACTATAGAAGAACTAGCATTTGCTTTAAAATTGAAGATGCAAGCTTCAGGTAATGTAGATGGTGCAGCAATTTTATCTTTTATTATTGAACATCCTGAACAAACATCAAGATTTAGAACTTTTTGTGAAGGTAAAAGGTTTGAAGAAGTAAAAATGTACTCTAAAGAAAAAGCTGTAGCATTAATGTTGAATTTAGGGTTATCGAAATCAAAATATGAAGAGTTACGAAAAATGTCTATTGAACAAGGCATTAATCCATATCCTTCATATTATCAAATTCAATTGGCAAAAAAGGATTGTTATCCCCCAAAAGAAGCAATTGCAATTTCAGATACTTATGCATCAATAAAGTTACAATCTCTCCTTGATCTGACTACATATAGATTGCTTGAAACTTGTAATATTGAAACGTATTCTGAAATTCGGAATTTAAAATTAATATCTAAGTGGGGATTTGATGGAGCGAGCTGTCAAAGCCTTTACAAACAAGCATTTGCAGATCAACCGAATGATTGTGACAAACCAAGAGATGATTCAATTTTCACAACGTGCTTAGTTCCTTTAAAATTGGTCAATGGTTCAATTATTATTTGGGAAAATATGAAACCTTCTTCCACAAAATATTGCCGACCAGTCAAGTTCGAATTCATAAAAGAGAATGATGAAATCATCCGTAGAGAAAATCAAAGAATGTCAACCGAAATAGAAGCTTTAATTCCCACACATTACAAGGACAGTATTTTGGTGGAACATGAACTGTTACTCACTATGGTGGATGGAAAAGTTTGCGCATCGTTAACAGAATTTTCATCTATGAGATGTTTCATATGCGGCGTAAAACCTAAAGATATGAATAATTTCGATATTATTTGTAAAAAGAGTGTTACGATAGAGCACTACAAATTTGGATTATCAAGTCTTCACGGATGGATTAGATGCATGGAATTTTTATTACACGTTCCCAAGTAACACAACTAATTTTATAAACATTTTTTAAACGTTTATAAAACGTTAGATACGTTTCATAAACGTTTAAAAAACGTTTATAAAATCAGCTCTGCTACTTGGGTTTCTTATAATCTCGAAATAAAAAAATGGTCGACCCGAGATGCGCAAGAGAAGCTTTGTAAAGAAAAACGTAAGAAGAAAATTCAAGAAGAATTTAGACAAAAATTGGGATTATTAATCGACGTAATCAAACAGGGTGTCGGCAGCACAAACGATGGCAACACTGCTAGAAAATTTTTTGAAAAACCTTCAGTCACAGCGGAGATTACCGGATTGGATGAACAAATAATACGGAAATTTGCGGTTGTTTTACAAGCTATCGCATCAGGCCGACAAATTGATCCACAAAAATTCGATCATTATGCTAAGAATTTAGCGAGACTTATTATTGAAAAATATGGGTGGTACTATATGCCAGCTACTGTTCATAAGATTTTATTCCATGGTTCAGAAATTATAAAATATGCGATTGTGCCAATAGGACAACTCTCCGAAGAGGTTATTGAAGCTAGACATAAACAGTTTAGAAAATATCGCCTTGAAAACACTAGAAAAATCAGTAGAAAAGCGACAAATACAGATTTATTACATCATTTATTAATATCATCTGATCCCATTATATCTAGCATAAGACCTGATTTCAAAAAATCAAAAGAGCAAAAAATGTTTTCAGAGGTACAAGAATTATTTGTTCAATGTAAAGAAAATTCAGAAAACGAAGAAGACGGTTATAATGATGCAGAAATTTCTGAATCTGAAAGGTTAAATTCTTAAATTAATAGTTTTATTCTAATTTCATCCGTCAGTATATATAAATCATTTATTGTAATTAAATAAATACAAATAACATAAAAAAAATTGTAATGCCAAATACAGAAAATAAAATATTTTATAATTATGGTTATTAGATTGTCGTCGATTGTTTTTCATATATTCTTTGTTATTTATGCTCAAAATTAGAAAATGAAAATACTTTATCATATTATATCGAAATCTTAAGTTAAAATACTATACAAATGAAATAGATATATAAAACAATAAAACAAAAGATATTTCATTGTTATGTCCGAGAATTTGTATGTTTCACTCCATTGTGTGCCGCAGCGATGTAATGACACGTTTCCGACCCCAGGTTCATTTGCAAAAAATGATTCTTATGGTGCCCCCGACAATCTCTGAAACTTAGTCGATTGAATTTCCGAACACCCTGTATATATATACAGGGTGAATCATAATGGTTGTACCAACCTTTTACCATTAGAGATCAATTACCGACTGCAACTGTAATCAATTGAATGATTCATAGATGACAGCTGCTTGGATCAACCGTGTCTGCAGTAACGTACAAGCAAGTTAAATACTGTGAATCAAATAATATACATATTCTATGTATACATACTTTTCTAATATATTTAAATTTAATAATTAGAGATTTGGCTCAAGTAATCAAAAAATTAAAAAGAAAATGGCATAAGAGCCAACGCGCGGTAGTTGGAGCGCAGAGAAGCAACAACACTTCTTTCTTTTTTCAGTATTAGTCTATTAAAAAACACATTATAACAAAAAACGTACGTTTCGGATCATCTTTTGATCCTTCTTCAGCGCGATGTTAACAATATATGTTACAGATAGTGACGCGTTACATTGAACGAATTTGTTCTCGACGCGTAGGTGACGCTAAATTGCGTCCCGAGGAGGTCTAGTGAGCGCTCTGCTTCCAATAGTCAATTAAATATACTATAGTTATGCTATGCGACGTCACAGCAGATCTAACAAATCGAGTAAAAATAATAAAATAAATACCGAAAGATATTACACGTGGATAAACTTTTTTGCTTAAATTAATAGTTAGAAGCATGGCTCACCAGATTCCGCGCTTTTTACAATTAATAATATAGTATACCGCTGTGCGCCTCATGTCGGTTAGAGATTCAATGACGAACTGTATAAATATGTCCTCGGTTGTCAGGACGTAAACATGGACTCAACCAAGGACATGCGCAGTTGACTCAACGATAACAAACATACCGACGCATGAACGAACGCCTCATATTTTCGATAAGCTATCGATTATCGTCGCAAATGTATGATGCAAGCCCTCTGTATCACTCTGCAAGTTCAAGCTATTTTTTTGGCGCTTGATAAACAACATTTCAGAGACAAGCCTTTTGCCCAACGAGGACTCCCTGTCCAAAATCTCAGATTCTTCCCAATTAAAATCATGACCGAATTCCAGTCTGTGATTAGTTATAACCGAAGGTTGTGACGTATTTCGTCGAATATGATTTCGGTGTTCAGAAATTCGTTTTTTTAACTGTCTGCCAGTTTGGCCGACATATGACGCATCGCAATCATTGCACGAGACTTTATACACTACATTGTTACACGAATCTTTTGGCATTATGTCTTTATGGACCTTGACAAAATTACGAAGTTTATTTAAGCCAAAATAAGAAACTCCCGTGTCATGATTACGAAGAACTCGCTTAAATTGTTCCGAAAACGTTGGAATGTATGGGATTGTAAAATATGAAGAGGGTCTTTTTTCAAAGTGGTCCTCGTTGGGCTCCAAGCCCGTCTGATTCAAGGCCAATAACAACTTCAGACGCTCTCGTATTACATGGAAAATGTAAAATAGAGGATAGCCATTGTCCAAGAGGACTCCGACTATCAGCTCAAAGTTTTTTTGATGGAATCTCGGATGCGATAATAAAAAGGCACGATCCACCAATCCTACGATTGTTCCCCTCTTATGGCATAGTGGATGATTTGACTTGTAATTTAGATATCTCCCGGAAAAAGTAGGTTTGTGATACCAATCGAATTCAATTAAATTATTGTTCACGATTATCGTAACATCAAGAAAATTAAGTTTATTATCAACCCCCTCCTCCAATGTGAACTGAAGCCTTGGGTGAAAAGAGTTGAAGATACCCAAGACCTCATTGAACATAGAAGAGGGAGCCGCCAAAGCTATATCATCCACATACCTATAATAGAATGGTAGGTTGAAGGGAACTCGTCCAATTGCTTTATGTTCCAAATCTTGCAGAGTGATATCGGCAATGAGGGGGGATAGGGGATAGGGGATTTATTATTTTTACTCGATTTGTTAGATCTGCTGTGACGTCGCATAGCATAACTATAGTATATTTAATTGACTATTGGAAGCAGAGCGCTCACTAGACCTCCGCGGGACGCAATTTAGCGTCACCTACGCGTCGAGAACAAATTCGTTCAATGTAACGCATCACTATCTGTAACATATATTGTTAACATCGCGCTGAAGAAGGATCAAAAGATGATCCGAAACGTACGTTTTTTGTTATAATGTGTTTTTTAATAGACTAATACTGAAAAAAGAAAGAAGTGTTGTTGCTTCTCTGCGCTCCAACTACCGCGCGTTGGCTCTTATGCCATTTTCTTTTTAATTTTTTAATATATTTAACTCTTTTATGTACATATTTTTCTTTCTACACGGTTTTTTTTCTAATAACGCGATTTCTTATTATTGTAAAACGTATCTGCCGCGTAAAAAGAGATATCTTTTGCATTCGTGTATTTTTTAATACGATTTTTTTTAAATAATGGTTTTTTGATATAAAGAATTTGACGGCGATTTTTTTCATTCTTACGCAGAACATTTTAACGCGTAAAAGGAGTTGGAATGGTAAAGATAAAAAAGTATTATTTTTTTATAAAAAAAATGCATAATTCTACTTTCTACAAGAAATATTCTGCTGTAGACATTAAGAATGTAAAAGTTATAACTTAGAAAATGAACAATAATAATAGTAGACTTCTTCACACCACTTTATGTATTATTAATGGCGCGTTAGATTCTTTAAAGTGGACCTTTTTAAAAAAATCGTATTAAAAAATACACGAATGCAAAAGATATCTCTTTTTACGCGGCAGATACGTTCCACAATAAGAAATCGCGTTATTAGAAAAAAACCGTGTAGAAAGAAAAATATGTACATAAAAGAGTTAAATATATTAGAAAAGTATGAATGCATAGAATATGTATATTATTTGATTCACAGTATTAAACTCGCTTGTACGTTACTGCAGACACGGTCGATCCAAGCAGCTGTCATCTATGAATCATTCAATTGATTACAGTTGCAGTCGGTAATTGATCTCTAATGGTAAAAGGTTGGTACAACCATTATGATTCACCCTGTATATATATATATATATATATATATATATTTTTTTTTATTTAATTAAGCTATACTATATTTTTAATAATTGACTAACCATTTCATTGTTACAGTCAAAATACAAGTTTATTAAGTGAAATAAAATGATATTTTGTAGTTCTTGTTCCGTAGTATGATAAAGAAATTTCTCAAGCAAGAACTTCATTTGATCAGGAGCTCCATCTATAAGTATTAAACGTCCGGAGAAATTCTTAGCTTCTAATAATCTCGCTAATTCGATGGCAATTAAAGATCCAAATGAATAACCGATAATTAGAAATTCTTTTCAACTTTGTATTTTCTCCAATACGTGCTGGAAAAATAAGCAAACATGTAGGAAACTGTACGTAAAAATGGCGAGCATGTATGCATGCGCGTATGCGTATATATAATCAAATTAAGTGCATAACAATTTAAATAATGATTTCAAACAGATTATAGTATAATTTCGTACAGGCAGAAGATATCCCAGATAGACAAAAAGATATCTTTTAGATTTCTAAAAGATTTCTTGTTATATCTTAAGATGTCTTGCATTTTTTACGAAAAGATATCTTTTCGAGATCTAAAAGATGTCTTATGCAACAGTTTCAGATATCTTTCAAATATCTATAGATATCTTAAAGATATCTTGCAGAAATTTTAAAGAAGTCTTAAAGTAATCTTTTAGACATAAGAAAAGAAGTTTTAAAGATATCTTTTAGATGTCTTGGAAAATATCTTCTAGATGTCTTTAAGATATCTGAATAGACAAATCGATATTGGGGTTACGTTCCAAAACATAAGTAACCGAGGAAATTTTACTCGAATGGCCGTTCCGAAACTCTTTTAAGCCTTTCTGATTGGTTCAAATCGGCCATCGAGTAAAATTTCCTTCGGTTACTTACGTTTTGGAACGTAACCTGGGAAAATAAATGATATGTATAGCATAACAATGTGTTGCAAACAATTATTGTTTTATTGAATAAAGATCAAGGGAATCTTAACAATCCAGAAAAATATTATTTTATTTCTATCAACGTGCATTGTAATGTCGCTGATAGAAATAAAATATTTGTACAAATAAGCATTATAAATTAACATAATTTGTTTGAAAAAATTAAGTATATCTTAAAAAACTATAGAATTACTACGAGTTATTTGCTGCTAGCATTTGCAAACATATACAAAATATAATATAATGTCGTTTAGTTATAATTATAAAGTTACATTTTATTATACATTATCAAAAAATTATTAATATTTTGAAGTATTGTATATGCTTGTAGACAAGATATTTTTTACAAATAGATTACGTTTTCAACAATATGTGCATGTATTCAGTTCATTATTTTTATAAAATAATGCATCTTTCTATTTCAAAAAGTTAAATTATTTTATACTTCGCGTTTGATTGCAGTCGAGGCTTCTTCCATTTTTTTTTTCAAAATCGGACTTATAGTCACAGCCGCATTTTTAACATCTCTCAAGGTTTCGCCGAGTTGCTGTATGCATCGAACGATAATTTCCTCTTGAACGTTCGTCATTTTCATCTCCGCGAACGATTTAGCTTGCGCCCATTAGTAGACAACTTCCACCAAACCGAAATTCAATGACGGTATAGTCGACAATTGATATTGCTGCTCTAAACGTTCCAATTCCGCATGCACCTTGTTCATTATCTCACAACCCTGGAAAAAAAAGAACATTGTTTTAGTTTTCCGATGCTCTTAATTATTCGATATGTAATTTCCTTTAAACTTTATTAATTATTAAAAAAAGAGACAATTGATGACACGTACATTAGCGAGATTCGGTGTGAGTGTAGGTTCTGAATCTGTGCGTTGTTGAAAGATCAGTGCTGATAGCAGTGCTACTATTTCTGCTGGTTGTAAAACTGTTAACATATTCTTGAGAACCAGCTCCGTTATCAGCAATTCGTTACTACCCATTTGCAATGCGACTCTTCCTTTTAAAACAACTGCAAATCAATATTAATTGTGTTAGAAAGAAATATTATTCACATGCCAATATATTTAAACAAATTTACCATTGCTGTCGAGTTTTCTACAATTAACATCTGCCACTTTAAAATCCTTGCGCTCGAAAACAGCGGGTTTCAACAGAACCCCAATCACTATACGTGTCATGGAAGAATAAGGCGTAATCATCGTAACCATCGTATCCTGGAGAAATAAAAGAAAAATAGATGTAGAATACAAAAAAAGATTTAGATATAGCAGTAGCGTCAATCATGATAATACAAATATATAATTTTTTTTCTTTCTTTGCACATAGATAAATTTGGAATAAAAGAGATTGCATTTCTGTTTATCTTTTTATATATCTGAATATATATAATAAATAATAGAATAATAAATAGAATATATAATAAATTTTCCGGATAAAAAAAGAAAAAGAGAAAAATTTATCAATTATTTCAGTAATTTAATTAATTATTTAAATAATTATTTTATAATGAATCATTTGCAAAAATTTTTACAGTAATGAAAAATTGGAAATATATTAAAACTTACTAGTCATTTTACCATTGAAATTAATGATGACAGGATCAGTATTCCAATGAGATCTTGCAACAACTTCTAGAAATCATAGAAATACCACTTGCGGTATCTGAGCTGGTTTATAAGGTTCTGACATTAAATAAATCGACACCATAAGCAATTCAATTACAACTTCTGATAGGTGAGTATCATCTAACAATTGTGCTGATAACCACTGTTTTGCCAAACAGCAAGCAGGACCGAATGACGGTTGTTGAGAATGCAATCTATGAAAATGAAAATTAAAGATATATATCACAGAATGTCTATTTCGAATCTTATAAAAACATTGCTGAACAGTCTCTCTCTCTGATCTTTTAGATATTTTTATTAAAAATTTTAGGTAAAAAGAGAGAATATCCTAAAGATTTTTTTAGTACGATTTTCTAAAATAAGTTTATTATTGTAGATATTTTCTATATTTGTATATGTTTTTCAATTTGTACGAAGGAAAAACAGAAAATTATAAGTTTCAAGTGTTAGATTTGTAAATATACCGAAAAAAATTGAACAACTTTTGTAAAATAAGCATTTTTCACATTCATAAAATTTTTACCTTTTTCACTACAAATTATAAGATAGAACATGTACTGCATATTCACACACACAGTATATCTTGTTAAGACATTAAATATATAAACAAAAATATATAATTATAATATATATTTTAAACATATAAATCACATTTGGCTTGCCAACTATTTACCGATGAGAAAATAAAAAATTATTAAAAAGAGAGAATTTCTTAAAATGTCTTTTAGACATTTAAATTATTTTATACTTCGCGTTTGATTGCAGTCGAGGCTTCTTCCTTTTTTTCTTTCAAAATCGGATCACTTATAGTCGCAGCCGCATTTTTAACATCTCTCAAGGTTTCGCCGAGTTGCTGTATGCATCGAACGATAATTCCCTCTTGAACATTCGTCATTTTCACGATCTCCGCGAACGATTTAGCTCGCGCTCATTCGTAGACAACTTTCACCAAACCGAAATTCAATAGCGGTATAGTCCGCAGAAAATTTGTACGGCTCACGTAGAGCACGGAAGCACGGAGGTCACGTCCGATCCCGTCCAAGGCCTGGCACCGCCGCCATTATACATATATATGTATATATATAAGATGCGGTCGGGAAGACGCTCTGGATGCTCTGAAGCGTTTGATTGACCAATCAGGTAAAAGGAGGAAAGATGTTTTTTAAGATGTCTTTTTAGATGTCTACAGATATCTTTTAGAAATTCTACAAAGACATCTTTAACAAAATCTTTTTAGACATCTTTTAAATGACTTTTAGATATCTTTTAGAAATATCTTAAAAATTTCTTTAATGAGATATCTTTTAGATTTCTACAAGACTTTGATGTTATTTGGGATGCTGCTGATTTCATTACTGAACGAGTAACACCCGGCATATTAAGTATACCATGTTGCAAACATATCGCCGAAGATTTAATTTTCGATTCTATCAGTTTATATACACTTGCACACCCGTCGATTCCTGGTATAAGAAATATTTCACTCCCAGCAACTTTCCTCTCTGTAGCGAGTTTTATATAAATGTCTGGACTCAAATCTGAATCGTTAAGTTTTCGAGTCAATATTTTTAAACCGTCCAAATCATTTACATTAGCTTCCGTGTCATCTTCTCGGTACATCTTTTCTTGTTCAGTTGTATTTGTCAATTTTCTAAGTTTTGCAAAAGTGAGATTTCGAATATCTTGTGCCGTCAATAAAATATCGTATTCCCTCTCCAATATCTGTTTAATCTCCACTGCCATCATTGAATCCATGCCTAGTTCAGCCAGTGACATGTTTGGCGCCGCCATGTTTGGATTCTTCAAACCTATTTTAAAAATTAGAGAAAGAATTAAATATTTACACATGATTTTAATCAGATCTTATCTAATCTTGAAACTGCAATATAAGAATTATTAAAATTTATATTCTTTGCAATAAAAATTTAATTTGTATAAGCGAATCTTTTACATAATATATACTTAATGAATTTACCCATAATGTTTACAACCGCTTCAAATGGATTCGTTGCTCCGCTAGAATCTTTTTGTTTCTCAGCAACAACCATGCTGCTTACGATTGACCGATCTTGTAGCAAGAACGCTTCTAATGTGTCCAAGCAGGAGGATATTCCTTGTTGCAATGTACCACCAATAACAAGTTCTTTGTCGTCTTCTCGCATATCTGCGACAAGTCCAACGTCACCAATCGCGCCCCACTGTATAGCCAAACCATGTAAACCTTCTTTCATTCTTCTTTCACAAATTCTTTTCATTACGGAATTCGCCATTCCGTAATTTGTTTGGTCCGCGTTACCTCTTCCGCATGAAACGGAAGAAAAAACGACAAAATGTCGGAGCTGGGGACAAATTGTTCTGGATAATTCGTCCATCCTTTTCGTCGTCCATGCCTTTGATATAAAGGAATCTTCGAATGTTTGTGGGGACTGATTCTTGAATATTTCATCTTTTAACACAACTGCGAGATTGAATATAGCATCCACGGGACCTTGTTCTTCGGCAAATTGTAATATAGATTTACAGTCTTCGTATTTCGAAGTATCAGCAGCTGCAACGATTTGAACATTCACACCGTAGGATTGCCATAACGTTATTCTTGATCGTTGATAACCGTTTTTTATCCCAATTCGCGAAGTCAACACTAGGTTCCTTGCGCCACGTAATATTAACCAATCAATTAATTCTAGACCGAAACCACCCAATCTAACCACCTATAACGATGTAGCATTTATGTTCCAGACAGTAGTACCGGGGATGTGCAAGTATAGGTACATCCAGTTCATCTTCTTTTTGAATTTTTATCATTATCTGCAAATAATATTATATCATATTTTAAAGTGTCAGGAAAAAAATAAGATGAACATAAAAAATGAGAAACTATTATAAGAAATAAAGATTACAGATAGAAAACTATAAAAATGAATAAATTATCAAATAAAATGTAGTTGTGTGTACAATAACAAAATAGAAACAAATTTAAAAGAATCGATAAAAAACCTTTAAAAGAAGGAGAATTTTTCCAAATGTAATGTAAAGAAGAAAGGAGCACAATGGATAACTTTTACATATTACAACATAGTTAAGAAGATACAATACATAAAAAAAAAGCTGTTTAATATTTTTATTTTAAAATCTCTTGATAAAAATACTTAAAGTGGAAAAGTTTGCGTCACAACTTACGTTCAATATTAAGTTTTAATTAAGAAAAACAGAGAGAAATATTTTCAGCATAGAAATGTTTGCGTTTCAAAATATAAACAGGAAACAAGAGTGATTTTGATTTATATTAAATAATTCTAATATTAAAGATAATACAATGGAAACAAAAGCTGTATGCATTGTTTTGAGAATTTAATATTTCATTTCTAATTATACTTTCTCTATTGTATTATACATATACTAAAAAATGATCATACCTTTCCAATATGCTTTCCAGCAGCCATATATCTAAACGCAGTTTCTATTTCATCCTTTTCGAAGACTTTTCTGCATAACGGTTTGATGGCGCCATTCTTTAAGCCTTCCATTAACTTGTTCCGTAGTATTGCCTTACTCTCTGGTTTTGCAGAAAAAAACTTATCCAAGAAAATACCATGAAAACTAATGCCTTTTGAAAACGCAAATATTTCTAAAGGATTATTAGAATCTATATCAAACTTTCCAATCTCGAGAAAACGACCACCCTTTGCTAAGCAACGGACGGACGCTTGCAGTTTCTCTTCAGCTAAAGAATTCAATACGATATCCACTCCGCGACCTTCCGTTCCCTGAATAATCATTTGTTCGAAGCTCGTATCACGAGAATTTCCGATGTGATCTTCGGGAATAGAGGGAAAATTTTCTCTTATAAAGTTTCGTTTTTTGATATTCCCAACCGTCGTAAACACTTCGCAACCCTCGTAAAGGGCAAGATGAATGGCAGCTTGACCAACACCTCCCGTACCAGAGTGAATCAACACTTTATCATCTTTTTTCATTTTACCGCTCAAATACAAAGCGTAATAGCACGTGCTATATACACAAGGAATCGTCGCGGCATCTTCCATCGTCCATTTGTCGGGTATGATCCAACTAAGATATTTGTCAGCTATGCGAATATTTGTCATTCCTCTGAAAATAATATAATTTAGAAAATCATATAGTATTATTATATTAAAATTAAATCAAAGAAATTATTTTTGTGAATAATATTTTAACAATAAAAAGAAGCATATAAAATATAGCAATTTTTTCATTTTTTACTTTATCAAAAACGTTTCTAATTTAAATATAAGTAATTGATTTTATATCGCTTATTTTTGAAGAATATATTTACTCAATATTCACTTACCCCGTTGAACACAGTCCCATTATTCTTTGCCCAGTTTTATTAAAACCAACAAATTCCAATCCAATTAAAAAATTACTATTTCTCTCGATTGTAGATTCGATGGTAAGTCTACCACTAGCTATCATGACATCTTTAAAATTGATAGATGCATAGACTACTCTTACTAGGTTTTCCTCATTGTTGTTGACGAAAGACTTACTTTGCATCCAACAAAGAGTACTCAGATCACCTCGCACCTAAGATAAATAAATATAACAAGTTATCTTAAGCCTCTTAAAGTTACATTAAGAAAAACTGTTACTTAATTTATGAAGAAAAGTATCACAAATTATCACTATTTCAATTTTCCTGAATACCGAATCTTTTTGAAATCGTACCATTTGAGAAACATAAGCACTCTCTACGAGTTTTGGTTCTAATAATGGTAATGGAAAGTGCCTGTAGGATCCCCAAATGCCGGAACGTATAACATTGATGGGTAAATCCAGCTGTAGCTGCCTCATGTATAATGATTCTTGCAATGAAAAAACAGGCGCATCTCCATCTTGAATAAATACACTTCTAATCATTTCACCACCCGGTTCTTTTTGCAAACAATTGACAAGGCCGAGTAGACCGCATTCAAAGTCTCCTTCTGTGACGATTATAATCCTCGTATTTGTGTTGTTATTTTCCACGTTCATGAATGATTTAATCTTATTTACCCACGAAAATTCGTAATTGTTTACATGCACAATCTGTTGATTCGTCTTAAAATCTTGTATTTTTCTTAATAATATAATTGTCTTATCGTTGGTGCGTTTTTCCAAAATTACTTTTAATCCATATTTGTCCAGACATGAGTAATCGTAAATAGCATCTAACTCTTCCAATGTCAGAAGAAATCCTCTTGGCATTATGGCAGACAACAATTGTTCGTATAAATCGTTTCTATTTTTTGTTAAAATTCCGAAACCTATGATCATCAAACAATTTTCATTTCTTATCAGTTTATCAAATTCCATCGTAGAAATATTGTCGGGCAAAGAAATATCTTTAAATCGTTTGTTACTCGTTACTATTTTGATATTGTAACAAATTTGCGGTAAGTCGTCTAAAATTTTATAAACATGTAAAGAACTTAAATTCTCCGGCATCACTTGATCGCTATTTTCAATAAATTCGATGACTTTTACGTTTATCATGTTGTGACACTCAAGTGCAACGTGCACCGACATTCTTATTGCATCTTGCAAAGATATCATATTTAGATCTCGATGAGCAATAAACTTGCACTCTTCGAAAACGGGGTTGGCTACATTTTGTCGACGAGATATAGCTGCAGCTACGAGGCCGTGTATTTCTATTCCTCCAGATATCAAAACATCTAAGTGTTTATAATTTTGTACAAGGACTTCTGCGGATATAAAGACAAAGCATATCAAGTATATATTTTTCGAAAAATAATATTCGATTAAATACATATATAGTTTATATTTTTCGAAAAATAATATTCGATTAAATATGTATATAATTTTTCGGAAAATAATATTCGATTAAATACGTATATAATTTATAATACTGTAAAACTTACGCTTTTTTTCATTTGAAAGTTTTTCAATATATTTTATGTGAGATTTTGGATCAATTACCGCTTTACGAATTCTTGTTGGTACAAAAAGGCTTCTCGATTTCTGCCCTAAAATTATCATCTGTAACATATTGTCTATAAATGTTACCCAATTGTCAGTCCAGGCAATATGACCGATCTTTCCTGTGATTGACGCGCTTCTTAATCCACGAAATGTGTCTGTATGTTGATAACCACGAAGTTTCAACTCTTTGTAAATATCTTTTATATTCATCTCCTCTTTATCATTATCGTTTCGATCAACAAATGTGCTACATATTTTCTCGTCTTCAATATTAACTTGAATTCGTACTGTTCCAGTGACGACAATACTGTTCCCTTCGATTATTTCAAATTTGCAACTACCTAATATAAGAATATAATTATCAATTTCTTGTATGAATATTTAATTTACAAACGGAAATTCCACGTTTTATAATGAGATTCTATGCTATGTTTCATAATGAGAGGATGTTTTTAACGAAGAATAAATTCTAGCAGGTCTTCAATCGTGGAAAGGAAATACCAATCATTGTATACTATTTGCAAGTTAAATAAATAAAAATAAATTTTTATTTTAATGAAAGTGTGCCCATAGCATTATTAATGGTCAGATACACGCTACATCTGATATGCATTTGCTTCAAAAACTCAGTTATATCGGGTAACCAATAATTTTAATGAATTACAGAAAATTAATTCAGCTATAGTATCTTTAAATTGCAATCTTTCAAGCATCGATTTTAAATAGAATTTATTTTTTTCAATACATTAATTAAAATAGCAAAAATAAAAATAAAAATGAGATGTATAAAAATCAAACAAATCAACAAAATTAACAATACATTTTTTACTGTAAATTGACAGCAGAAACTAAGATTTAATTATGTTTACTTCCTCAGCAGAATACAAGCTTAATGCAGTATTAATATATTGCAATTTTCGCTCGAATCTGCTGCTATTTTATTGGCAATCTGTTAATAATTTGTTTATTAAATACAAATCTTTTCTTAATTTATTTTTTTCAAATGAATTTTATCGCTTATTCATATTTTATATCTTAAAAATTTTTATCTTTATACAGGGTGATTCATTTTAATCTTAACAGGCAAATATTTTGAAAAATATGCGAGATACGAAAAAGTGTTTCAAACAAAAGTTATATGGTTTTAAAGAAGACATAAGATGCTGTCATTAATTTGACCTTAAATAGTTACTTGAAGGTCACGTGAAGGTCACCATCAATTTTTTAAACGGAACTGCCTATTTTTTATTACATATTCTTGCAACTTATCTCGAGAGCTTTCCAAAACACTATAATTCAGTTAGTTTTCATTAAGTACTTTCCGAGTTATGAGGCTTGAAATCGTTTCTTAATTTTACATAAACCGTAAAATATTCAAGTAAATATTTCGATGAAGGGAGCCCGCCTCGATTACCTTGACCTTGACATATGTTGTCAAGGTCACTGCCCTGAGTAACATCCAAAAGGTTTTAGCCGTCGCTCGCTGTTCTTTAAAAAGTTATTAGTAAAAGAATTTCACAATTTTAATGCTTTTTATCTCCGAAAATATTGATTTGAGAAAAAAAATTTTAAGCAAAAAATAAAGTCGCTGAAAAACTACAAAAAAGGTTATATGCATTTTTTTCATAAACCTATTATTTTAACTGTTATGTGAAAAAATAATAATTTTAAATATATTTAATACAATTTAAATTTATATAGAATTTAATACAATTTAATACAATACGTCATAATCACATTAACAGTGAGGTAATCGAGAAATGAATATTTTACAAGATATTTTATGTAAAATTAAGAAACGACTTCAAGCCTCATAACTCGGAAAGTACTTAATGAAAACTAACTTAATTATAGTGTTTTGGAAAGCGCTCAAGATAAGCTACAACAATATGTAATAAAGAATAGGCGGTTCCGTTTAAAAAATTGAGGGTGACCTTCACGTGACCTTCAAGTAACTATTTAAGGTCAAATTAATGACATCATCTTATGTCTCCTTTAAAACCATATAATTTTTGTCTGAAACATTTTTTCGTATCTCAAATATTTCTATATTAAGCAAAATTTACCTTATAAGATGAGAAATCATCGGTGTATTACGACTCACAGGGAACTTAACTTCCGGATATAAATTTGCGATTTGCAGCTGTAATCCTGCATTATAAAGTTTTCCAATTCCGTCTAAGAATATTTCAACGTTTGGTTTGTGAGAGAATTTGTATAACGCGACATTTGTCACATTTGCCTTTAACGAATCGTTAAGAATGTATTGTAGAATGTCATGCGGAGCTATCTCAATCGTTACTGCGTCGTTTGGAATAAAACGCACAGCTTCTGAAAATACTACCGGGGCTAATAGATTATTTGTATAATATTTTGCTAAATATGAGATATTTGGTGATGTGCTAAACCATTCATAGGATTTATTCAACATATTCAACCACTTTGAACTCGGAGAAACTTTCTGTGGCAATATTTGATTCAAGTATTCCAAAAGTTTAACTCTCGCAGGCTGGACGTAACGACTATGAAAAGGTACACGTCCACAGGAAATTTCTTTTACAGAAATATTGTCATTCTAAACAGAAATAATTTTTTTTAAATAAATTCATTTATTTAATTGAACGTAATTAAAAGCATAGATATATTATTTGTACTTTTTAAATGTTTCCAAATCTGTAGCTTAGCGAGGAATGCTCTCACAGAGCTTGTTGGTCCACTGACAATATAATTATGCGAACTATTATAACAAGCTACATCGATATCCAATGGACACATATTCTTCATTGTTTTAAAATCTAAATTAATTTCAGCCATTAAGCCACCTATTATTTTTGACTTAAGAAATGCTAAACCGACATAATAAGCCAACATGATGGTTTCTTCAGCCGTCAAGCATCCATCGGCATATCCACAAACCAATTCGCCAATAGAATGACCCATTATAATATCAGGAGTAATACCAATAATTATTAAGAGATCTACTATTCCGATCTGTAATATACGTATTTTTTTATATATTTCAACACTTTCTATTTTTCTTTTAAATAAAATAATATTTTAAAATATTACTACAAATTTAACTTTCTGCATACAATTATGTAACATATGAAAGGCTCTTTTCAATTTCATTTCTTTTACAAAAATTTTGAGTTTTTATGAAATACTAATCTTTTTAAAGATACGGCGCTTCATTAGATAATACAAAATAATTCCGCGATATATATAGACAATATATTTTTGTTCATACCTGTAATCCAATAAGGCCTACAAATAAGTTGACTACGTTATCGAGAATATATTTGTCTTTATTTATTAGAATATCTGTGACAAATACATCGTAAGGTTTCAAAACAGTATCGCATTTTTGGATTGCTTTAGCGAATACTGGAAATTCCATTAAAGCTCGACCTATATACATATATATATATATCGGTCATTCCACGTCAACTGGAACACCTGTCTGCCCAAAATTTAGCGCTGTTTCCAAGAACGTGTGACAGCTTAAAAAATTCGTCTACTCAAGAGCTTTCAAAAGATGTGTGGCACTTTGTAAAAATTAAAAATGGCGGATCTACTATAGCGCCTGGAACTGCCGAAAATTGCATGAATTTCCCGAAAAATCTTAGACATTTCCTTTTAGAAGATGAATTCAGGCTAAAAAGACTTTTTTTGAAGGTAATCGAGATCACTGTTCATGAATCTGAAGTCAGGTTAACGAAATTCAAAATGGCGGATCCAATATGGCCTCTGAAACTGCTGCAACCACGTGAATTTCCCAAAAATTCCTTGTTATTTTCTTGTAATTGATCACTTCAAGCTCAAGGAGATCTAATATGAATGATTTGAATTCACGTGGACATTAGAATGACATCAGATACAAGAAATGATCTCAAAACTCACTTGATTTTAGGTCAACTTATGCGATTTTTTACAGACGTCATACTGGATCCGCCATCTTAAATTTTGATTATCTCTTTGTGTTAGTAAATAATGAGCTCAAATACTTTGAAATACTTTCTTCTCGAACCTGATTTGATTATTAAAAAAATAATAACAAGGGATTTTCGAGAAATTCATGCAATTTTGAATTCACGCGGTCAGCAGTTTCAGGGGCCATATTGGATTCGTCATTTTGAATTTCAATGATCTTACTTCAGATTCGTTAACGGTGACTCCGAATACTGCTGATTAAGTTATTTCGAGTTTGATTCAAACATTCAGAAGATAATAACTAGGAATTTTCAAAAAATTCATAGGATTACAGCAGTTTCAGAGGCCATATTGGATCCGCCATTTTGAATTTCGTTAACCTGACTTCAGATTCATGAACAGTGATCTCGATTACCTTCAAAAAAGTCTTTTTAGCCTGAATTCATCTTCTAAAAGGAAATGTCTAAGATTTTTCGGGAAATTTTCGGCAGTTCCAGGCGCTATAGTAGATCCGCCATTTTTAATTTTTACAAAGTGCCACACATCTTTTGAAAGCTCTTGAATAGACGAATTTTTTAAGCTGTCACACGTTCTTGGAAACAGCGCTAAATTTTGGGCAGACAGGTGTTCCAGTTGACGTGGAATGACCGATATATATATATATATATATATATATATATATATATATATATATGTATCAATATTTAAAAGGATATAATTATATTACATACGTTGTCGATAAATTATTTTAAATAATGTAATATCTTTACATAATTAATCTAAACATACATAAATGAATTCTCTAGAAATCGCTTATCTTTGTTTTGCATACGCTTTCTATAGTATCATTATTATATTTTAGTTTAGTTTGTATCAAAGAATAAACTTTTTACATCTAAATGTAACTTAAGCAATTATTTAATAAAATTTTACAAACTGGAAATATTATAATTGTTTATAATTTTATTGTATATAAGAATATATATGTATAATTTAGAAATCGTTAAACGTTAATTGACAAATAAACATCTTAATAATTATTATTACATTGTAATATATAATGATTTACTTGCCCATATTAAAACACTGAGATCCAAGTCCAGAAAATATGAAGCAAATCGGTCTTTTCGTATATAAGTTACATCTCCTTTTAATTATTGCATTATCAATTATTTTGGATCCAGCAATTATGTATCCTCTGTAGGGATGATCTTTTATATTGCCGCTATGAATACGATGTAAGAGAGATATATATTCTACATCTACTGACCGACTCTGTATCTATAAAGATATATTAGTTATATCTTTAATATAATTGTGAAAGTATAATTATCTTATAACATTTTAATGGATTATTCTTCTTTAAATTAATTATAATTAGAAACTTAGTTAAGTAAATGTTTTTATATATTTGATTTTAAAAAATCTGACTGCCTTTAAAATATTCTATAATTTATTTCGTTGCCATGTTGGATATTATTTAGTCACTTTATCCAAATAGATATATTTATTAACAGATGCATTTCCAGACAAGTTTCCAACAATCGATTTTAATATGTTAGACCTATATGTTAGACCTATTCATATAATTTTCTACTCTCTTTTTCATTTTTATTGACTAAAACCAATTTGAATTTATCTCTATAACTTTTATATCTAGATGTCATTATTAAAATTATTATTTTAATACAATTAATATAATTTAAATAAATATAATTTACTTATCATAACAATGATTTTTTAAAATTCTTTATATAAACAAACTTTTAAATCATTCTTTTATTTCGTATTAATATATTTTTTATCCTTTCCGTTAAATTATTTAATAGTAGTATATATGTACTTACGTCATCTAACATGATTTTAACTGCATCTTTGGTACGTCCAAATATAACTACAAGTTTAGGAGAATTATTATTTGTTTCATTGACTTTAATTTTCGGATTTGATTTCAATAGTATGTGGGAATTAGCACCACCAAATCCGAAAGAATTAATACCGACGTAGCCACCCTTCCATTCTGTCGGTTCAGTGACTATTTTTACTCTTCCTTCAATAATAGCAGTCATATTCTTTCGTGGATGTTTAAAATGTATAGTAGGAGGAATTATACCAGTTTCCATCGCTATTAAAACCTTTACAAAGGAAATATATCTATTATAATGCACATAGATAATAATATCTTAGTTTTATAATTGTAATAAATAATAATTATAATAAATAATAAAAAATGACATATATATAAAAAATATATAAATTTATATATAGCATTAGATTACATAAATGTATTAACTCTATTTTCTAAATCTTTCTTGTAAACCTTACCTTTGCAATTTGACAATGACCGCTGACGGCTTCGGAATGTCCAATATTCGATTTTACTGAACCCATTAATAGAGGAAAATCTCTTTTGTTGCATAAAGCTTCGTCGATTGCTTGAAGCTCTACGGGATCGCCGGCTATAGTGCCAGTTGCATGAGCTTCTAAGTAAGATAACTCAAGCGGCGAAACGTTACATTCTTTGTAAAATTCTTCCAATAATAATTTTTGTTTATCTAATGATGGAAAAGTAATTCCTTCTTCTTTAAAACCATCGCAGTTGGTTTTACCATAAACAAAAGTCGCATAAATTCTTTTTGCATCCTTTGCTTTTTGCAGGTATACTGCTATAGCCGCATCACTACGCATGTAACCAGAACCTTTTTCATCGTAAGGTCTACAGTAGCCATCACCAGATAAAACTCCTAAAATAATATCAATAATTTATTTCGATTGAATATAAAAAATATAATTTACTGTTTTATTCCCGGTTTCTTAATTAATATATCAAATATTTGGAAACTTCGATAAATATATAAAACAAGCGAATCAGATATATTTGTATATTTTGAAAAGAGAAACTATTAGATGACATATTGTGTTAATTAATGCATCATTAAATAAGTTATACCATTTAACAATCTCAAATGCAACATCTTTGAACATAATAATATTATTTTTCACATACCCAGGCAATAAAACTGTTGAGTCACAGAAGGATGAATGCACAAATTGACACTAGCGACAATAGCCGCGTCGCAAAATCCAGATCGAATCAAATTGTAAGCTTCCACTATAGCAAAATTGCTCGAGCTACATGCAGTATCGATGTTATACGATGGTCCAGTAACGTTGAGCCAGTTAGAAATTCTATTTGCCAACATACTTTTACTGCAACCAAGTATGGATAATCCAGCAATCTAATTACGATACAGTTTTTATATTAAAAATATTTTTTTTACAATATCCTTGTATATACATATTAATACGTTCATACATGCATGTTTTTCTTATCAATTTTTCTTATCGAATTGAGTTAAATTGTTGACATATATGAGTCTGGAATAGTAAAATTATTAACATACATGAGGCTTTTCGTATATTATTTCCAGATATGTATCAGACATTGACATTGCTGTGATAATTCCCGTCCTTGTCCCCTGCAGTTCTGTGGGATTAACACCTGCGTCAATAATTGCTGCATAGGTGTTTTCGAGCAATATTCTAGCTCCAGGATCAAGCGTATGAGCTTCTGCGGCTGATATATTAAAAAATTTTGCATCAAATTTTTCTATATTGTTCATTTTTCCTATTCGAGGAGGCATTTCATAGGTATCTATCAAAATTTAAAATGATTTATATGAAAATGACATATATTTAAATCATAAATAAGAACTGCATTTTTAAAGATGGGCAAGATATTTTTAAGAATAGGCAACATTTCGATTATCTTTCATTATAACGTCAAACGCAAAAAATTTGCAAACATATTATAATAAAAATAATTTATGTAAGTATAAATTACACATAGAATATTAATTGTCAATTTTAATGTTATATTTATAAGTGAACCGCATATAGATATTGTAAATTCCTGAGTATGATTAATATATATTTTACGAGATATAAGTATTATCTTTTTAAACATAAAGAACAATGATGTTTCTACCAGGAAGAAAGTTTATATATACCTACATATAATTATATAAAATTATATATAAAATGTACCTATATATAAACATAAATATATATACAGGGTGTCCGTTGTATCACCTGTCCAAAAAAAAAAACTATAAGTAGATCTCGTTAAACCGAACTAAAAAGTCATATACCATTTTGAAATACACCACGTAAAATTCGAGATATTAATTAAAAAGAATCAGCCAATGCGCATGGCTAGAAGCGCGCGCCGCCATCTTGTTTCGGAAAGTCCGTCCACCTCTTCCTTCCCAATCACCGCTTCGCCGCGCGTACCCGTGTGAAGTTGGCCCCCCAATATTAAAAAATTTAAAATTTTCTTTTTGCAAACGTTTGCCCATCGTTTGCCCATTAATGCCCTGTTGGAATTTTTGTTTGCCCCCTTTTAATTTAAAAATTATAAGCAAATCAATTTGGGGGAGCCAACTTCACGTTAGCCCCCCAATATTAAAAAATTCAAAATTTTCTTTTTGCAAACGTTTGCCCATTGTTTGCCCACAAATGCCCCGTTGAAATTTTTATTTGCCTCCTTTTAATTCAAAAATTATAAGCAAATCTATATTGGAAAATTCAAAATTTTCTTTTTGGAAACATTTGCCCACGAATACCCCGTTGGAATTTTCTCCCTCCAGTTAAAAAAATCATACGAATTAAATTTAAGAAAGGTATTATTTTCACTCTCGTTTATTCGTTTAGAATAAAATTTTTGTATGTCACAACCCATACGGCACAGAAATATTACAGCAACATTGCAGAAATATTTCTTTGCAAGATTGCAACATTGCAGAAATGTTGCAAAATGTTGCTGCAACGTTGCTGCAATATTGCAGCAACGGTAAAATGTCCGCTTGTAGAAATATTGCAATGTAATATTGCAGCAATATTGCAATACAATATTGCAATAATATTGCAATGCAGTATTGTAGCAATATTGCAATATAATGTATATATTATGCTTTGTAATGTTTGTAATTTTGCTTTATAATTATTGGAATTCTGTGTCTTGTAGCCAACCAATCATAGCGTTCAGATATTTTGCCTAGACGCACATTTGAACGCTATGATTGATTGGCTACAAAGTAATAGATACAGAATTCCAATCCGTCGGAAATTTTGTCGCTATCGCTATCGCATAGCATTGTGCAAGCAGCTTAACACAATTTACATTATAATAGTGCAATTACGAATTTTATATTTTTATTAATATATTTTTATAATTCATTTGTATACATGTCCCATACATAGATTATTTGTGATTTAAATAACGTTTTATTTTTATAGACTTACATTAAAATTTAATTCTAAATTACGTGAGTAGAATATAATTAAGAAACCAATTGTATTTTGATTATAAAAGTTTCCTTAATTACGGAAATTGTTATTATCAAGTATTTCAAATATATAAATTTTTTAAAAATTAATTTCACATGCAGTATAAAATAAAATATTTCAGAAAAAATAACACAATAATTATAATTATATATATATATATATATATATATATTTATTTATTTATTTATATAAGTAAGTTACATGAAATAAAAAATATACAACATATATATATAAATTTATTCATATTAATTTATAAATAAAAAATCAAAAGAAATTACATAAAAACTTTCTATACGAAATTTATATACGGTAATATATAATGCGTTAATATATTATATATCCATATATATTATTCTGTGTATATACGCAAATATATATATGTGAACATTTTTTTATTAACCTTATAAATGAAAACAAAAATTAATTTAAATTGCATATTAAAGTATATCTTCAATACATCTAAGAACCAAAAATTCATATGAAAAATAATAAGAATTTTATATGAACATAAACATTATATATATATATATATATATACCTTTTTTCTTTTTTTTGGAAAAATCTAACTAAAACGTGCATCCAAGAAAATAAGTTTTAAAAGAAAATTGTAGAAGAAAACATTGATATGTTTATAAAAGTCTAATTAATAGTTGTAAAAATGTAATAGAAAAATATATACATAATTATATATAATTATAGGATAAATTATAAGAAATAATATATATAGAAGAAAATAAAAATTCACCTCTGATATCTGGAACGGGTAGCAAGCAACCAAGCATTTATTTCAAGCAGCAAGATGCTGCAGCTCGCGAAAAGATTGGCGATGGTATTTTATTCCGATTACGATTATTCCGATTATTGTAAAAAAAGTTTCAGTCCGATAATCTTACTTCTCACTAAAAATTTCAATTCAAGGTTAGGTTAGATTTATACCATAACCAGATTTTGTTTATACCATAACCAGAAATTTAATAATGCTATATTTTACATACGTTCTTTTCCTCGCTTCTTATATATTTTCCTTGCTCCTTATACATCAATTTTCTCAAAAATGTACAGCTTATATACTGGACACGTGCGCGCGATATGCATGATAGAGCTTAGGCTGCGTTCCGAAATTCACTGTACTGGAAATCTATAGTAGAACGCAGTGAATTCTCTCTCATAAACCAATCTATATCGGAACGCAGCCGTAATAGAAATATTTAAAGTTTGAAAAGTTTCAAAAGAAACTTTTATATAGTCGAGTGCAATGGTAAAACAAAAGTCTTATATGAATATATAATTATAATATATTCGTAATTTAATAATTTTATATTATATATAATTAATAATTAACATTAATAATAAAATTCATTCGTGTTTTATAATAATAATTGAAATTTTAAGCTTGATAAATCATAATAAAAAATATACAAACGCGTACACAAATTAATATTTTTACAAAAAATTATAGCAGTTTATTTTTACAATTTTGCTGTAACATTATTACCGCAATGCATTATTGCAGCATCATTGCAGCATTATTGCAGCATTATTGCAGCAATGTTGCATATTTATATTTCAACAATGTTGCTGCAATATTGTATTGCAATATGCAAGATTGCAATGTTGCTGCAATGTTGCTGCAAGGTCTTGTGCCGTATGGGAAGTTGTCAAAATTTATAATACCGTCGGCATTAGCTTTACCCAAGGTGTACAACGTGGATGTTGCTCGGTCGGATTTACACCTCTTGTGTTTGTGTGTGCGTATGTGTGTAGGTGTGTAGGTATGGGTGTTTATGTATTGTGTGTGTTTTTGTGCATTTATTTTTTTATTTTTTATTTATTTTTTAATTTTTATTTATTTTTCATTATTTTTTATTATTCTTTTTTAAATTTTTTATTTATTTGACTTATATATTTAGTGTGAGATTATTAAGTATCTCTTTCATTTTAATTTGATACTTTAACATACCCTATAATTGCTGGTCGAACTAGCGTGTTTGATAGGGATCCATTTGGAATTATATCTGCTTTAAATTTTAGATCATTATGTTGTTTCCATGATCCAGTTACTGTTTTGCAAAAAGCAGTGTGTGAAAAAATGAAAAAATTCAGAATCAGAAAATTCTGCTTTCACACATCTTTGATATACAATATAATCCGAGTATCCATTAACTATTAGTTCAATAAGTGAATCGAATGAGCAGGTATTCATAACTTGAACTTTTACTTTTTCTAGTTTTTCTGTTTTTACAGGAGCAAGTAAATTGCCATTTTGTATTATCATATCCTTCCGTTTGCGTAAAGGACGATTATGCATTAAAGTAACATTTGGACAAGCCTGTAAATACTTTCCTCTTTTAGACGGAATCATTTTGTCATGCTCACTAGGCTTCCTTATATTCTGTCCGCGCCAGATTTCTTCTTCTTGTAAATGTTGCTCTGAAAGTTCTGAAACATCATTCATATTTTTTGATAATTCGACTACTTTTGTCGTAAAAGTAGAACAATCTAAACTTTCGGTGGTTTTGGATATTTCTGATGAAACTTTATGTATATTTAAAACCGCATTATAAGCAGCACGTTCAATTTTACATGTGGCTATAATTGAACGAATATGCTTTATGATAAATTTATCAATCCTAAGAGGTTTACTGTCGTCGCACAGTATAATGTTTTTTATTTCATTGAAATATGATTCAGATCTCGCTGAACTTGCTATAGCATAATTTGTCTTGCTGCATTCAGACATTACGTTTGTCCACAAAACATAATAATGACACAATCGCATAAAATGTTTTGCGAATTCTGGAGCGTAATAGGGATTGGGTCGCATTAATGTACGCGTCTTTTCAGCTATCAATTTAGCGTTATCGTATATTTTTATTAATTGTGGATAATCAAACTTTTCATTGAGATCTGTTAATTCAGTGGATTCTGTAGAGGCATTTACATCATCGTTGTTTTCTTCATCCAATTCTATTGAAAATGTTTGAATTGCGTTTAAAAGGAAAGTTTCTTGATTGGGACAATCAGTCCCACTGTCATCAAATTCACTTAAACAAACTATAAGAACGGCTGACATCATTTTTTCAAAATCTGAACTATATTTGCAAGTTGTCATAAGACCAATACACCGAACATAGAAATCTTTAATACGTGGAACTTTGTCATTGAAACACTTCCACTTCGTGGTCATTTTTATTATGTGAGCTACATCTACACGAATGTAGCACTTTATTGCGGTCTGAATACTTTTGCCAGAAAGATGATGTAGACAGTAGTCCATATATGTTTTCAAACTACATTCATTAAAAGCTAAATACCGTTTAATAAAGCAAATGAAAAATCAGTTACAGTTTCATATGGCGCAGGAGCGCCGGATCGTAGCCATTCTTTTATAAAATAAGATATAGTATTTGCATCATGCTTCTCTGAAAGAGTCTGAAAAACAGGAAATATTCCTTTTGAAGATGGGACAATAGCCTGGTATAAGAAAATTGCACTGGATTGATCATTAGGTCTTTTTAATTTGTGGACTATTGATCCAGTGGCGTAAAGGTACTTTAGTTTTTATAATATCTTTATACAGGGTGTTAGAAAAGTCCCAGAACGGTCGAATATTTCATAAACTATGCACTTTAGAAAGAAATATTTCAGACAAAAGTTGTATGGCTTGAAGGGTGCCATAAGATGGTGTCATTGGTTTGACCTTGAAAAGTTGTTTGAAGGTCACGTGAAGGTCACCTTCAATTTTTTAAATAGAACCACCTACTTTTTATTGAATATTCTTGTAGCTTATCTCAAGAGCTTTCCAAAACGCTATAATTAAGTTAATTTTCATTAAGTTTCCGAGTTATGAGGCTTGAAATAATTTCTTAATTTTACATAAACCGTAAAATATCTTGTAAAATATTCATTTTTCGATTATCTTACCTTAATACGTTTATGTACAAAATAATAAGAGGAATCAATTGGTGTAAAGAAAACACATAATTGTTTTGAAAAAAAAAATGTAATTAATTGCAAATTACATTTTTTCTTTCGAAACAATTATGTGTTTTCTTTACACCAATTGATTCCTCTCATTATTTTGTGCATAAAAGTATTAAGGTAAGATAAACGAAAAATGGATATTTTACAAAATATTTTACGGTTTATGTAAAATTAAGAAATGATTTCAAACTTCATAACTCGAAAAGTACTTAATGAAAACTGACTTAATTATAGTGTTTTGGAAAGCTCTCGAGATAAGCTACAAGAATATTCAATAAAAAGTAGGTAGTTCCGTTTAAAAAATTGAAGGTGACATTCACGTGACCTTCAAACGATCTTTCGAGGTCAAACCAATGATACCATCTTATGGCCCCCTTCAATCCATACAGCTTTTGTCTGAAATATTTCTTTCTAAAGTGCATAGTTTATGAAATATTCGACCGTTCCGGGACTTTTCTAACACCCTGTATAAATCAAGCTGCATCGGCGACCAGTACATGCAATAAAATTTGTCCAATGCTTTTTCTCGTATTATACTTGCAAATTTTACATTATATTTCATTTTTTGTAATGACATAAGAGGATCGGGAATCTTATATAATCCTAAATTTTTATCTTTTGCTTCTTGACGGGCTTTTCTGAGAACACTGCTACTATATAAATGACTAGGTTCTGGATCTCCATATGCCATAACATTTGTTGCTTTATAACGCCAATTAGCAGCCTTTATAGAAAGCAATTCTTCTCCAACTTTTTGTCTTTCTAATCCTTTAAGCATACGTTTGCTAACGTGGGAAATTCCTCGAGTATCTGTCGTTTTCACAGAAATTTTAATACCGTGACCAGGAATGGGCTTTTTTAAACAGTGTCCTTTAAAAGTTGCGCCGCATTCTTTGCATTTGCCAACTATTTCTAGATATATGCGATTTTCACGATCAAAAATCTTTGCTCTCTTAAAAGAATATACGCAAGATAATTTACCTTTTTCCCAGCAAGCTTTTTGTATAACATCCGTCCAACCCTGTTTTAATACAGTATAACGACGCTTGTTACTATATCGACCTTTCTCCTTGTAAATAACAGAAAATGGCGCAATACTATTTCATGAAGCATCATCTATATCTAAGTCAAATAATAAATCTGGACAATTATAATTATCTTTGCAGATTCCGCTGACACTGCTACTTGTACTTTCAATAGATCGATCATCTGAATCATCTTTTGATCTATTTACACTTATTTCATTTACATCTGTTATATTCATTTGTTGTTTTATTTTACTTAGTACGCCATTTCTGTCCTTTTGTACATGCAAGAATAAAGTATCACGTTTAATTTTATTTTCTAATAATGCGCAAAGATCATCCCAAACTTTGTTGGAGCGCGGCTTAAGTGTCCCTTTTGTGTCTTGAAAAATATCAGCTTTTGCGAGAGCATCAATAATCTCGTTTGTGGAAACAGCGGCTGCTCGCAGCATTTTTAAATACAAGAAATCAAAAGCAATTGTTGCTTAACTTAGACAAACAAATCATAAAATCAAATAGCAAAGACAACTAGTTAAAATAAATTTACTTTTATAATGTCAAAGAAACTATTTTATTATTGCAAGACATATGGGAAGAAAAAAGAAGTTTGTTATGTAACCAACTCAGTTATGCGGTTTGTACAGAGAGTTCCGTCAGTCGACGAATGTCGCTAAAGCGTAAGTTACGTAAAGACGATACGCTGTAAGACAACGACTTGTCGGGTGCGGCGGTGCCAGATTGCAAATGCAACAGCGCGCGCTTAAAGCGTATGGAGGGGATATGGAAGGGACATGCGCATTAAGGCATGTGCATTTATATCTGTGTGCGTACGTCGCTCGACCAATTTTGATCAGCTTTGTTTTAAGTATCAACTAACGGAAATCTATGAAAAAACCGTATAGTGTGGATCAGAGCAAAGATTTCTCGCTCAAATTCACTTGCGTATAATTTTTAAATTAAAGAGGAACAAACAAAAATGTCCAAGTAGAATTAATACTTTTGTTTGTTCCTCTTTAGTTTAAAAATTATACGTAAGTGAATTTAAGGGGAGAAAAAAGTTTTGAATTTTTCAATAATGATTTACCTATAACTTTTGAATTAAAAAGACAAAAAAAATTTCCATGGGGCATTGGTGGGCAAACAATGGGCAAACGTTTGCAAAAAGAAAATTTTGAATTTTTTAATATTGGGAAGCTAACGTGAAGTTGGTCCCCCTAAAATTGAGTTGCTTATAATTTTTAAATTAAAAGGGGGCAAACAAAAATTCCAACAGGGCATTAATGGGCAAACAATAGGCAAACGTTTGCAAAAAGAAAATTTTAAATTTTTCAATATTGGGGGACCAACTTCACACGGGTCGCTCAGCTGTAGTTGCGTGCTGCTGGCGTATGCACTCTGGCAACAGCCTGCGAGAGCTAAAACGGTTTTAGTAAAAATCTTGTGTTCGCGTAGTAAATTAACAGTGAAAATGAAGTATACTCTGCAGGAATATACGGATATGATTGTGGCATACGGGCTAGCGGGAGAAAATACTTATCGAGCGGCCGCAATTTACGTGGAATGATTTTCCGGGCGTGCACGAAAACCAAGTGGACGTACAATTTTACGTGTTGTGCAATAATTATGTGAAACTGGGTGTCGTGCATAATATCGAGATAACTGGTCCAGCAGTGCGTCTTCGTGTACGAGATGAAGAAAGGATTCTTGAAGCATTTTATGAAAATCCTGGAACTAGCGTGCGTCCGGTGGCACACGAATTTGGTTTTTCGCGATACGCGGTACATCACGCTTTACGTGTAATGGATTACGCCCGTATCATTACCAACGTGTGCAACACATTTTATCGAAAGATGTTCAACCACGGATCAATTTTTGTGAAGGTACTGTCATCATCAATTTTTTACATTTACGATACATTCAGCGTACAGTAACGGCATTTTGAACAGTTTTCACATTAAATTGAGAGTGGAATAGGCCTATGGAGGAAACCACTATAAAAAAAGCGCACCATGCTATCTACTGCAAGGTGGTGTGGAAATGATAGCGCATCATTTTCTCGCCACTAAAAGGACGTGTCATTTTTCGGCGCGGTATTGCGATATATCGCACGCCACCATCATGTCTCGGAGAGCGATCCGCCTACTGCTTCGCCGCGCGCCTAGTATAAGATTACAGTGGGACGACTCTCGTCGCCGCGCGCTTCTACTTACGCAGATTGGCCGATATTTTTTATTTAATTTTTCGTTAATTATTGCGAATATCACAAAACAGTAGAAATCCTTCCTTCTTAAATTGAGCCAATCTACCTCCTTACTTCGTGAGGGCGAAAATTTCACTGACACCCTGTATATTATTGTGTAGACTTTTTCTCGAGATAGAGAAAAAATATTATTATTATTACAGTTGGTCCAGCGTTGATGATCCTTCGAACCAAGATCCATTTTATTGGAAAGATTATCCTGAAGTTCTTTTATATTATCAGAATTAGGAAATTGTCCAGCGATACCAGAGATAACTATTTCTTCCTCTGCATCAACGCTGACATATGGATTGAACCGTTTATTATTATTCATTTTCTACAAATTCTAATAAATCTGAAAAAAGATATTAAAATTTTATCTCAGAATTATATACAGGGTGTGTCATTTTAAGCGATGCAGCTGAATATCTCTTAAAATAAAAAAGATTGGGAACAATGTTTTAGACAATAGTTGTATGGTTTCGAGGAGGACATAAGACGGTGCCATTAGTTTGACATTGAATAGTCAGCTGAAGGTCATGTGAAGGTCACCTCCAACTTTTTAATCAGGACACCCTATATGCTTTTGCATATTCTTATAGCTCATCTCGAGAGCTTTCCAAAACACTATAATTAAGTTAATTTTCATTAAGTACTTTCCAAGTTGTGAGGCTTGAAATAATTGCTTAATTTTATATAAACCATAAAATATCTAGTAAAATATTCATTTTTCGATTATCTTACCTTAATACTTTTATGTACAAAATAATGAGAGAAATCAATTGGTGTAAAGAAAACACATAGTTATTTTTAAGAAAAAAAATGTAATTGCAAATTACATTTTTTCTTTCGAAACAATTATGTTTTCTTTACACCAATTGATTCCTCTCATTATTTTGTACATAAAAGTATCAAGGTAAGATAATCGAAAAATGAATATTTTACAAGATATTTTACGGTTTATGTAAAATTAAGAAATGACTTCAAGCCTTATAACTGAATAAGTACTTGAGGGAAAATATTTTATTATAGTGTTTTGGAAAGCCCTCGAGATAAGCTACAAGAATATGCAATAAAAAATAGGGGGTTCCATTTAAGAAATTGACGGTGACCTTTACGTGACCTTGACAACACTCTTCAAGGTCATACTGATATCGCCATGTAATGCGTTACTTGAAACCTTATAACTTTTGTCTGAAATATTTTTGTCTGCTGCGCTCAGTTTTTGAGATATTCGGCTGATACGGGTGGTCTGCGACACCGTGTATATATACAGGGTGTCCCATTTTAAAAGTTCCACTAGATTATCTCTTTAGGAAAGCATTTAAGAAAAAAATGTTTCAAACAAAAGTTGTTTGGTTCGAAGGAGGATATAAGATGGTGCCATTGGTTTGACCTCGAAGAGTCATTTGAAGGTCACATGAAGGTCACCTTAAATTTCTTAAACGGAGCACCCTATATATTTTTGCATATTCTTGTAGCTTATTTCGAGAACTTTCCAAAACACTATAACAAAGTATTTCTTCATTGAGTACTTTTCGAGTTATGAGGTTTGAAGTAATTTCTTAATTTTACATAAACCATAAAATATCTAGTAAAATATTCATTTTTCGATTATCTTACCTTAATACTTTTACGTACAAAATAATGAGAGGAATCAATTGGTGTAAAGAAAACACATAGTTATTTTTAAGAAAAAAATGTAATTGGTAATTGCAAATTACATTTTTTTTTTCGTAACAATTATGTGTTTTCTTTACACCAATCGATTCCTTTCATTATTTTGTACATAAAAGTATTAAGGTAAGATAATCGAAAAATGAACATTTTACAAGATATTTTACATAGCACCGTCTTATGTCCCCCTTGAAACCATACAACTATTGTCTGAAACATTTTTCCCAATCTCTTTTACTTTAAGAGATATTCAGCTGCATCACTTAAAATGACACACCCTGTATATATATATATATATATATATATATATATATATATATATATATATATATACATACTATTGTTTGGTTCGAAGGGGGCCATAAGATGGTGTCATTGGTTTGACCTTGAAAAGTCATTTGAAGGTCACGTGAAGGTCACCTTTAATTTTTTAAATGGAACCTCCTATTTTTTATTGAATATCCTTGTAGCTTATCTCGAGAGCTTTCCAAAACACTATAATTAAGTTAGTTTTCGTTAAGTACTTTCCGACTTATGAGGCTTGAAATAATTTCTTAATATTACATAAACCGTAAAATATCTTGTAAAATATTCATTTTTCGATTATCTTACCTTAATACTTTTATATACAAAATAATTAGAGGAATCAATTGGTGTAAAGAAAACACATAATTGTTTCGAAAGAAAAAATGGAATTTGCAATTAACAATTACATTCTTTTTTTCGGAACAATTATGTGTTTTCTTTACACCAATTGATTCCTCTCATTATTTTGTACATAAAAGTATTAAGGTAATATAATCGAAAAATGAATATTTTACAAGATATTTTACGGTTTATGTAAAATTAAGAAATTATTTCAAGCCTCATAACTCGGAAAGTACTTAATGAAAACTAACTTAATTATAGTGTTTTGGAAAGCTCTTGAGATGAGCTACAAGAATGTGCAAAAATATATAGGGTGTTCCGCTTTAAAAAATTGAGGTGACCTTCACGTGACCTTAAAATGACTCTTCAAGGTCAAACGAATGGCACAATCTTATGGCCCCCTCGAAACCAAACAACTCTTGTCTGAAATATTTTTCTCTCCCGGGCTTGGTTTTCGAGTTATTCTCCATTAAAGATTAAAATGGTCCACCCTGTATATATATATATATATATATGTTTTGTGAATTATGTTCAATACAATATTGTCTAAAGTAAAAAAGTGAAAACTGCCCAGTAAACAAAATGTTAGCAGGTTGGCAGCAGATTGGCAGCAAATTCGATCAGAATCCCACACCAGAACCGTAGTCATCTGTATCCGCATTAAGCTTTTGTTTTGGCGACAGAATCTGTAAAACATAACCTGTCAACAAACTGTTGCCAGAAACCGAACAGGATATGCGCGATGCAATTTGATGTTAGATTGCCAGCAGAAACCGAGCAGAATCTGCGCATGCAACCTGATGGCAAATTGACAGCAGAAACTGCACAAGATTTGCGCTTACTTTTATTAATATTATATAAATGCAACAAAATTGATTATTACAAGTGCTAAATAAGAATATTATCGGCAAGTTAATTACAATTTTCTTCTAAAATGACATATATGTCATATGTTATATCGTAATATATGTTAATGTAATATATGTTATATCGTAGTTATATCTCATATAGAGAAGGACTAATTTAATTAAATTAAATTAATAATAAAGTAAATGATAAAAGTAAATGTAACTTGTAAAATTGGAGATGTAATTTATTTAGAATTAAATTCTTGCTTTATGCCTCAAATAGGCAATACATGAATAATTTTCCATTTATCATATTGATTCCAATCAGTTTAATATTCTGAATCTCATCTGCTTGTATCAGATATCAGAAATTAAAGTGATAGAAATTAAAATGATAATTACTATATTTTTAGTCTCTTATTCATATTCGCGACTTTATATATATTTCTGACAGAAATTAGATTACGAGAAAGTACAGCTCACGTAACGGTAAGTAAAGGAACTATCGAATCATGCAAACCCTGTTCCGTTTCTGCCGTCAATATGCTATCAGAGTTTGTGTGCGCAGATCCTGCTCGATTTTTGTTATCAATTTGCTATCAAATTGCGCCTCACAGATTCTGTTAAATTTCTGCTATCAATCTGCCGTCAGTTATATCTGCAGACTTTACTCGATTTCTGCCGATAATTTGACATCAAATTTCATTGCGCAGATCCTGCTCGGTTTCTGCCGACAATCTGTTGTCAAATTGCACCGCACAGATCCTGTTCAATTTCTGCTATCAATCTGCCGTCAGTTATATTAACAAGTTCTGCTTGTTTCTGTTGACAATCTTTTGTTTAGTCATGTGAACAGATTTTGTTGTATTTCTGCTGACATGCTGGCAATATAATCGAATATATCAGTTTCTTTACACAAACTGTAATCTTTCTGCCTTTAAAATTTGTAATGGGCATTTAACGAAAATCTGTTCTAACAGATTTGGTTATCTGGGTTGTAATGTGAGAATATATATATTTTTTTAGCTGAATAGTCAGACTAAAGTTCTCTTTCTGATATTATCATAAAGATTTCCTGAGAAAAATAATATAAAATTGTAACACAAATTATCTTTTTCTACATTAAAAATATAAAAACAGTTTACCGTTAAAAAAGCAAAATAATACAAAGATAATACTTACCATTCATTATAGAGGCTTCTTCTTAATATTTTAAAAAAGATAATTATATTATAATATTTCAAAAGATATTAAATTTTATTTAAAAAGCACATTGAACGTATGCGTAGAGCTCAATGGTATAAGGTTAGTAGGCGACACGATGCTTAATGCGAAATGATGCCTAAGATGATACTAAGCTTCTGATTGGTTACGCGTGTCTGAGCTTCTCATTGGTTTTTACTTGCAAGTCCTAGGCCCTCTACGAGAGAGGAGGTAAGATTCGAATCTGAACGTTTCTGAAACGTACATACGGCGTCTTTGGACTTAACTGTTCTACACAGGACGTTCTTATCGTTATAGAAACAAACCATTCGGCAGGTTAACAAACCAAAAACATTTTTTAAACATTTTTACATAACGTTTATGTGTTGATGGGGTATATATATATATATATATATATACACTTACATTTTTATTTTTTATTTAATTCACTTTATTAATTTTTCAATAAATATAACAAAAAACTTTTAACTAAACTTTAAAAGCATGTACATAACTTGACATATACTATACATTCTTTACTAAACTATACTCAAAGCGGAAGTATCCCACTAATGGCGGACGACCAATTCGCATCCTGCAGCCTCGGTGTCTCATCCCTCACTTGAGGATCCCTAATCGTAAATAGAGACTCTCTGTAATCGTAAAAATAATTCGTAATTTCTTCGTATTAGAGGCTCTCTAATCGTAAAAATGCGTAATAATTCGTAATTAATTCGTATTAGAGGGTCTCTAATCGTAAAAATGCTTCTAGCGGACTGTCAAAATGTCAAAATAAAAAGAAAATTATAATAAGTAGAAAATCGTAAATAAATAAGAAAATTATTGTCTTTGATATATTTTGAAAAAACTTTAAATAAATAAAAATTTATATGTTAGTTTCATGCTGAAATACTAACATACACGATATAATGAAAATAAATGATTTATATTTAGAGATTTAATATGTTTTTAAGTTGATATTGTTACTAAAAACAATAGTCAGACTGCGATTATACAGGGTGATCCTGAAAAACGATATGTCTGTTAAATGACGTATTCCTGACACCATTCTAAGACAATTTTTCCTTTACCAAAATTTGATTTGAAGCGTAGTTTTTGAATTATAAGCCAAAATAGTTAGTAAATCACGCGTCGAGTACAGAAGGCAGGCAGGAGCGGCGCGGCGTGCCGCGAGCGCGGGCGCAGCTGACCGCCCGACGGGTGATTACCACCGCATGAGTCGCTAACTATTTTATCTTATAACATAAAATTATGCTTTAAATAAAATTTTGGTAAAGAAGAAAATGTCTTAGAATTACGTCAGAAATACGTGTTCCTTAAAATAACGTTATTTTAATAATGAAAAGTTGTTCCGGATCGCCGGCCGTCCGACGTTGCAATCAGCTGATTGCTACACGCGATGTGTGTATGGCGGAGTGTGTGCGTAAGAGTGAGAGAGAGAGAGAGAGAGAGAGAGAGAGAGAGAGAGAGAGAAAGAGAGAGAGAGGGAGGGTAGGAGGGACAGACATTCATACACACGCACGCACTTTTTTTCTCGCTCTCTTTCTCTCTTTTACGCAACACTCATACACTCTCTCATTCAGTCTCTCACTCACACTCTCTCGGTCACTCACTCACTCACTCACCTGCTTACTCACTTGCTCACTCACCTTGTAGCAGCGTAGCGAATCTTCATGCTATGTATTGTTGTTATCTGCTGCACGGTTATGATTGCTAGAGATGCGCCACACATCGAAATTTTTTCGATTATTAGTCTCACACTCGATTGACACAATACACATTACACGATAACGAGTTTACTGTTTATTCACTTACTATTGATTTATCGATACCAAAAATTACTTTCAAAGAAACGCGAATGCAAACAGCACATGACTCGACGCGAAGCGACGGACCGCGGAGACTGCGCGACCACAAGAGTTATGTTGCCAGAAACGCGACACGCGACATCTAACAAACGACTTGCGCGTGGCGCGTGATTGACGCGAGATAAGACGAACAATCGGCTAAAATCTTCGCATTGCGAATGCGGTAGAAAACATGAAACGTATAATGACATACTTAAAAAATTAATTATTTATTATAAATAATAACTATTTCTAATTATAATAAATAATTATTATTTTAAAAAGCATGTGTTGTACGTTATTACGTTTTCGAAATTATTGCATTCACGATGCGAAGATTTAAGTCAATCGCAAGAATAATGTAATTAAAATTACATTTGGAAAAATTTATTTTTATTCTGCTCACAATGAAATGTTCCAACGTGAAAATGTATTGGTCGCTCTGAAAAGAGCGGATTGACTAAAAAAATTTTAAAGCAGATGCTCAAAATGCCCGCCATCCATCCTAATGCAAGCTCTCATGCGTTTTAATAAGTTTCTTTCGACGTTTTCCATTATTTCTTCGTCAATATTCCAAATAGCGAATCGTAATCTTGTCTCCAGATCTTCAATATCTTCGGGAAGCGTTTTATAAATTATTTCCTTGCAGTATCCCCATAAGAAAAAATCTAGAGGATTGAGATCCGGAGATCTTGCGGGCCAACGTATCGGGCCGTACCGACCCATCCAGCGTCCGGGAAAATTCTCGTTTAAGTAATTCGTAACGATCCTGGCGTTGTGTGGCCCAGCACCGTCTTGTTGGAAGATAATATCGTTTCTTTCAAATAATGGCACATCTTCTAAGAAATGTGGTAGATTTTCTGTTAATAAATCGACGTAGGTTCTTCCAGTTAAGATATCTGGAAGAATAACTGGACCAAGTATTTCAGTGCCCATTATTCCAGCCCATACATTAATCTTCCAACGAGTTTGAAAATTTCGAAATCGCGTGACTCTGGGATTTTCTTCGCTCCAAAAGTGCATATTATGCACATTAAAAATTCCTTCTTGTGTGAATAGCGATTCATCGCTGAATATCACACGAGAGGAATATCTGGGATCTCGATCGACGTTTCGCAGAAAATTTTCGCAAAACGTTCGTCTTGCAGGGTAATCTGCTGGTCGTAAATGCTGCACGCGTGTATAATGAAACGCGTGCAACTTTTCTTCTTTTAATATTCTTTGTACGGTTGTATAGGATAAATCATGTTCTCGAGCAACTACCCGAATACTTGTTTCGGGATTATCCTCGAAAGTACGTATGACTCTCTCCGTGTTCCGTACATTTCTAACATCGCGATTTCTCCCAGCGTCGTGTTTGTTCGGCAGGACACTGCCAGTATCATACAGTCTTTGAGCTGCTCTAAATATGACGTTAGCCGATGGATGTCTTCGGTTTGGATATAATTCGGCGTATCTTCTTGCAGCAGGGTTTTGCTGCCCGTGACACTCGCCAAGTGCCATCAGCATGTCATAATATTCTTGACTTGTGTACGCTGCCATATCTTCTTCGCGCTTATTGATAATCGCTGATAATCGCAGGCTTATTGATTGCATCATCGATCGTGCGTCTAATTTATACGATCTTCGCTGGGGGTCTATGCCCCTCCTCGCCTCCCGCGACCAATCGCGAATGTCGCGGACGCTAATTAGTGATTGGTCGCGGGAGGCGAGGAGGGGCATAGACCCCCAGCGAAGATCGTATAAATTAGACGCACGATCGATGATGCAATCAATAAGCCTGCGATTATCAGCGATTATCAATAAGCGCGAAGAAGATATGGCAGCGTACACAAGTCAAGAATATTATGACATGCTGATGGCACTTGGCGAGTGTCACGGGCAGCAAAACCCTGCTGCAAGAAGATACGCCGAATTATATCCAAACCGAAGACATCCATCGGCTAACGTCATATTTAGAGCAGCTCAAAGACTGTATGATACTGGCAGTGTCCTGCCGAACAAACACGACGCTGGGAGAAATCGCGATGTTAGAAATGTACGGAACACGGAGAGAGTCATACGTACTTTCGAGGATAATCCCGAAACAAGTATTCGGGTAGTTGCTCGAGAACATGATTTATCCTATACAACCGTACAAAGAATATTAAAAGAAGAAAAGTTGCACGCGTTTCATTATACACGCGTGCAGCATTTACGACCAGCAGATTACCCTGCAAGACGAACGTTTTGCGAAAATTTTCTGCGAAACGTCGATCGAGATCCCAGATATTCCTCTCGTGTGATATTCAGCGATGAATCGCTATTCACACAAGAAGGAATTTTTAATGTGCATAATATGCACTTTTGGAGCGAAGAAAATCCCAGAGTCACGCGATTTCGAAATTTTCAAACTCGTTGGAAGATTAATGTATGGGCTGGAATAATGGGCACTGAAATACTTGGTCCAGTTATTCTTCCAGATATCTTAACTGGAAGAACCTACGTCGATTTATTAACAGAAAATCTACCACATTTCTTAGAAGATGTGCCATTATTTGAAAGAAACGATATTATCTTCCAACAAGACGGTGCTGGGCCACACAACGCCAGGATCGTTACGAATTACTTAAACGAGAATTTTCCCGGACGCTGGATGGGTCGGTACGGCCCGATACGTTGGCCCGCAAGATCTCCGGATCTCAATCCTCTAGATTTTTTCTTATGGGGATACTGCAAGGAAATAATTTATAAAACGCTTCCCGAAGATATTGAAGATCTGGAGACAAGATTACGATTCGCTATTTGGAATATTGACGAAGAAATAATGGAAAACGTCGAAAGAAACTTATTAAAACGCATGAGAGCTTGCATTAGGATGGATGGCGGGCATTTTGAGCATCTGCTTTAAAATTTTTTTAGTCAATCCGCTCTTTTCAGAGCGACCAATACATTTTCACGTTGGAACATTTCATTGTGAGCAGAATAAAAATAAATTTTTCCAAATGTAATTTTAATTACATTATTCTTGCGATTGACTTAAATCTTCGCATCGTGAATGCAATAATTTCGAAAACGTAATAACGTACAACACATGCTTTTTAAAATAATAATTATTTATTATAATTAGAAATAGTTATTATTTATAATAAATAATTAATTTTTTAAGTATGTCATTATACGTTTCATGTTTTCTACCGCATTCGCAATGCGAAGGTTTTAGCCGATTGTTCGTCTTATCTCGCGTCAATCACGCGCCACGCGCAAGTCGTTTGTTAGATGTCGCGTGTCGCGTTTCTGGCAACATAACTCTTGTGGTCGCGCAGTCTCCGCGGTCCGTCGCTTCGCGTCGAGTCATGTGCTGTTTGCATTCGCGTTTCTTTGAAAGTAATTTTTGGTATCGATAAATCAATAGTAAGTGAATAAACAGTAAACTCGTTATCGTGTAATGTGTATTGTGTCAATCGAGTGTGAGACTAATAATCGAAAAAATTTCGATGTGTGGCGCATCTCTAGCAATCATAACCGTGCAGCAGATAACAACAATACATAGCATGAAGATTCGCTACGCTGCTACAAGGTGAGTGAGCAAGTGAGTAAGCAGGTGAGTGAGTGAGTGAGTGACCGAGAGAGTGTGAGTGAGAGACTGAATGAGAGAGTGTATGAGTGTTGCGTAAAAGAGAGAAAGAGAGCGAGAAAAAAAGTGCGTGCGTGTGTATGAATGTCTGTCCCTCCTACCCTCCCTCTCTCTCTCTCTCTCTCTCTCTCTCTCTCTCTCTCTCTCTCTCTTCTCTCTCTTACGCACACACTCCGCCATACACACATCGCGTGTAGCAATCAGCTGATTGCAACGTCGGACGGCCGGCGATCCGGAACAACTTTTCATTATTAAAATAACGTTATTTTAAGGAACACGTATTTCTGACGTAATTCTAAGACATTTTCTTCTTTACCAAAATTTTATTTAAAGCATAATTTTATGTTATAAGATAAAATAGTTAGCGACTCATGCGGTGGTAATCACCCGTCGGGCGGTCAGCTGCGCCCGCGCTCGCGGCACGCCGCGCCGCTCCTGCCTGCCTTCTGTACTCGACGCGTGATTTACTAACTATTTTTGCTTATAATTCAAAAACTACGCTTCAAATCAAATTTTGGTAAAGGAAAAATTGTCTTAGAATGGTGTCAGGAATACGTCATTTAACAGACATATCGTTTTTCAGGATCACCCTGTATATTAAAGATACTCACAAATATAAATCATTTTATTTTCATTATATCGTGTATGTTAGTATTTCAGCATGAAACAACATTATAAATTTTTATTTGACTAAGATTTTTTCAAAATATATCAAAGACAATAATTTTCTTATTTATTTACGATTTTCTACTTATTATAATTTTCTTTTTTTAACTGACGTCACTAACATTTTGATTAGAGACCCTCTAATACGAGAATTGGTACGAATTATTACGCATTTTACGGTAGAATTTTCAATACGAGGAAACCACAGTGGCACGATTACGGTCTACGACACGATTGGGACTCAGGAGGATTAGTTTGTAGATATGATCTACCGCTTTGGTATAGTTTAGTAGGAAAGTATGAAATTTATATGTCAAGTTATATACATGCTTTTTTAAGTTTAGTTAAGTTTTGATTATATTTATTGAAAAATTAATAAAAAGTGAATTAAATAAAAAATAAAAATGTAAGTAAGTATATATATATATATATATATATACCCCATCAACACATAAACGTTATGTAAACGTTTAAAAATGTTTTTGGTTTATTAACAACGACAAGGCGTCCTGGTAAGTCCAAAGACACCATATGTGTACGTTTCAGAACGTTCAGATATCTCTCGTAGAACTGCAAGTAAAAACCAATGAAGACACGCGTAACCAATCAAAACTTGTGTGTGTGACGTCATTTCGCATTAGCATCAATGTATAACCTTATACCATTGAACTCTGCACATACATTCAATGTGCTTTTTAAATAAAATTTGAAATGTATAATATAATTATCTTTTTTAAAATATTAAAGAAGAAGCCTCTATAGTATTATCTTTGTATTATTTTGCTTTTTTAATATTTTTATATTTTTAATGTAGAAAAAGATAATTTGTGTTTAATTTTCTCAGGAAATCTTTGTATTAATATCAGAGAACTTTTAGTCTGACTATTCAGCTAAAAAAATATATATATTCTCACGTACAACCGAGATAACCAAATCTGTTAGAACAGATTTTCGTTAAATACCCATTACACAACTTTAAATGGGTAGAAAGATTACAGTTGTGTAAATTTGATATATTCGGTACTATTGCCAACATGTCAGCAGAAGCTGCAACAAAATCTGTTCACATGTTCAAACAAGATTGTCGAAACTGATTGTATAACTGACGGCAGATTGATAGCAGGGGGTGAGCAGGATCTGTGCGGTACGAATTTGGAGACAGTGTGTCGGCAGAAGCCGAGCAGGATCTGCGCAATGAAATTTGATGTCAAATTATCGACAGAAATCGAGTAAAAGTGTTGCAGATGCAACTGACGGCAGATTGATAGCAGAAATTTAACAGAATCTGTGAGGCGCAATTTGATAACAAAATTGATAACGTAGGATCTAAACTCTGATAGGATATTGACGTGAGAACTTTGGAGCGAAAATTTTGCATATTCGATAGTTCCGCACACTTTACGATTACGTGAGCTTTCTCGTAATCTAGTTTCTGTCAGAAATATATATAAAATTGCCGTATAATTTAAGAGACTAAAAATATAGTAATTATCATTTTGAATTTCTATCACTTTAATTTCTGATAATCTGATACAAGCGAGAATGAGATTCAAAATATTAAACTGATTGGGAATATCAATATGATAAATGGAGAAATTATTCATGTATTGCCTATTTGAGGCATAAAGCAAGAATTTAATTCTAAATAGATTACATCTCCAATTTTACAGAAGTTACATACACTTTTATCATTTACTTTATTATTAATTTAATTTAATTAGAAGTAGATCCTTCTCTACCTGTAATACAATACCACGATATAGCATATAATACATTAACATATATTACGATGCGCAACATATGACATATATGTCATTTTAGAAGAAAAAAATTATATTAGCTGCCGATAATATTCTTATTTAGCACTTACTGTCAATTTTGTTGCATTTATAATATTAATAAAAGTAGCGCAAATCTTGTGTAGTTTCTGCTGTCAATTTGCCATCAGAATTTGCACGGAATACCGTACTCGAGACTCTGCTGGCAATCTAACATCAAATTACATCGCCTCTATTCGGTTTCGGCAACAGTTTGTTGACGGAATTATGTTTTGGAATTCTGATATAAAACAAAGAAGCAATGCGGATACGAGATGATTACGGTTCTAGTGTGGAGATACTGATCGAATTTTGCTGCCAATCTGCTGCCAACCTACTAACGTTTACTGGGCGGTTTTCACTTTTTTTTAGACAATATTGTATTGAACATAATTCACAGAAACATATATATATATATATATATACAGGGTGGACCATTTTAATCTTTAATGGAGAGAGCATAACTCGAAAAATATTTCAGACAAAAGTTATTTGGTTTCGAGGGGGCCATAAGATTGTGCCATTCGTTTGACCTTGAAGAGTCATTTTGGAGTCACGTGAAGGTCACCTCAATTTTTTAAAGCGGAACATTCTATATATTTTTGCACATTCTTGTAGCTCATCTCAAGAGCTTTCCAAAACACTATAATTCAGTTAGTTTTTCATTAAGTACTTTCCGAGTTATGAGGGCTTTTAAAATAATTTCTTAATTTTACATAAACCGTAAAATATCTTGTAAAATATTCATTTTTCGATTATATTACCTTAATACTTTTATGTACAAAATAATGAGAGGAATCAATTGGTGTAAAGAAAACACATAATTGTTCCGAAAAAGATGTAATTGTTAATTGCAATTTATTCCATTTTTTCTTTCAAGTAATTATGTGTTTTCTTTACACCAATTGTTCCTCTAATTATTTTGTATATAAATATTAAAGCAAGATAATCGAAAAATGAATATTTTACAAGATATTTTACGGTTTATGTAATATTAAGAAATTATTTCAAGCCTCATAAGTCAAAAGTACTTCCTAACGAAAACTAACTTAATTATAGTAGTTTTGGAAAGCTCTCGAGACAATCTAGAAGGATATTCAATAAAAAATAGGAGGTTCCATTTAAAAAATTAAAGGTGACCTTTCACGTGACCTTCAAATGACTTTTCAAGAGTCAAAACTACGATTAACTGTCTTATGGCCCCCTTCGAACCAAACAATAGTATGTATATATATATATATATATATATATATATATATATATATATATATATATACAGGGTGTGTCATTTTAAATGATGCAGCTGAATATCTCTTAAAGTAAAAGAGATTGGGAAAAATGTTTCAGACAATAGTTGTATGGTTTCAAGGGGACATAAGACGGTGCTATGTAAAATATCTTGTAAAATGTTCATTTTTTCGATTATCTTACCTTAATACTTTTATGTACAAAATAATGAAAGGAATCGATTGGTGTAAAGAAAACACATAATTGTTACGAAAAAAAAAAATGTAATTTGCAATTACCAATTACATTTTTTTCTTAAAAATAACTATGTGTTTTCTTTACACCAATTGATTCACTCTCATTATTTTGTACGTAAAAGTATTAAGGTAAGATAATCGAAAAATGAATATTTTACTAGATATTTTATGGTTTATGTAAAATTAAGAAATTACTTCAAACCTCATAACTCGAAAAGTACTCAATGAAGAAATACTTTGTTATAGTGTTTTGGAAAGTTCTCGAAATAAGCTACAAGAATATGCAAAAATATATAGGGTGCTCCGTTTAAGAAATTTAAGGTGACCTTCATGTGACCTTCAAATGACTCTTCGAGTCAAACCAATGGCACCATCTTATATCCTCCTTCGAGCCAAACAACTTTTTGTTTGAAACATTTTTTCTTAAATGCTTTCCTAAAGAGACAATCTAGTGGAACTTTTAAAATGGGACACCCTGTATATATACGGTGTCGCAATTTTATCAGTTCCACTAGATCTCTCAAAAACTGAGCGCAACTTAAGAAAAAATATTTCAGACAAAAGTTGTATGGTTTCAAGTGGCGATAAGATGGTGCCATTCAGTTTGACTGCTTGGGTGTTGTCAAGGTCACCAAGTAAACGGAACCTTATATTCCGTGCATTCTTAGTGGTTATTTGACCTATTTTTATTGCATATTCTTGTACTTAATCTCGAGCTTTTAAAATTTTGCAAAATAACAAAAGTTTTCTCTCGAGAACTTTTCAGTTATAGATTTGAAGTCATTTCTTAATTTTACATAAACCATAAAATATCTTGTAAGATATTCATTTTTCGATTTCTTTTTATACTTTTATATACATTTTACTGAGAGGTATAATTGATTAATGAAACTTTGTTTGTATATTTCATTATTTTTTTTAATCTTGTTTTCTTGATTTGCTCGTTATTTGGTACCATTAGAAACATTAGGTATAATGTTTTTTATTTTTTTTTCTTTAATTATTTCAAACCTCATAACTCTTTGAAGAAATACTTTGAAATTATTTTTTATAGTGTTTTGGAATTAAATCAGCTCATTTATAAGAAATGCAAAAACATAAGGGTGTTTTCGCTTTAGAAATTTAAGGTGACTACCTGTGACCTTCATGACCTCTCGATGTCAAACTATTGGCACCATCGTAGCTCTCTTCGAACCTCAACTACTTGCGTCTCGCCGATTTCCCAACTTTTTTAAAGATTCACGCCTTGAAAAGACCCCGTAAAGTGCGGATATTTTTCAGATTTATTAGAATTTGTAGAAATATGAATAATAATAAACGGTTCAATCCATATGTCAGCGTTGATGCGGAGAAGAAATAGTTATCTCTGGCTAATTCCCTATTCTTCTCAAAAAGAACTTCAGAACAATCTTTCCAATAAATGCTTGGTTCGAAGGATCATCTTAATAATAATATTTTTCTCTATCTTCGAGAAAAAAGAATACTACAATAATACGGTGTCAGTGAAATTTTTTCGCGGAACCCGATATTTACAAGAGGAAGGATTTCTACTGTTTTGTGATATTCGCAATAATTAACGAAAATTAAATAAAAAATATCGATAACTAATACTACGTAGTAGAAGCGCGCGGCGGCGAATTCAAAATGCCGACACTGCCGAAACTTGGATCCTCCGAAGACCCATGATGGTGGCGTGCGATGCAATACCGTAAAAAAATGACGCATCCTTTTTAGTGAGAAAATGATGCGTCTATCATTTCCACCACCTTGCAGTAGATATGGTGCGCTTTTTTTTCAGGTGGTTTCCTCCGCCGACCTATTCCACTCTCAATTTGAAAACTGTTCAAATGCCGTTACTGTAGCAAAATTGATTGATATTGGTACCTTCACAAAAATTGATCCGTGTTGAATCTTTCGATAAAATGTGTTGGTAATGATGCGGACTCAATCCATTACGCGTAAAGCGTGATGTACCGCGTCTCGCGAAAAACCAAATTCGTGTGCCACCGGTTGCACGCTAGTTCCAGGATTTTCATAAAATGCTTCAAGAATCCTTTCTTCATCTCGTACACGAAGACACACTGCTGGACCAGTTATCTCGATATTATGCACGACACCCAGTTTCACATAATTATTGCACAACACGTAAAATTATACGTCCACTTGGTTTTCGTGCACGCCCGGAAAATCATTCCACGTAAATTGCGGCCGCTCGATAAGTATTTTCTCCCGCTAGCCCGTATGCCACAGTCATATCCGTATGATCCTGCGGAGTAACTTCATTTTCACTGTTAGCTACTACGCGAACACAAGATTTTTACTAAAACCGTTTTAGCTCTCGCAGGCTGTTGCCAGAGTGCATACGCCAGCAACGCAACTACAGCTGAGCGACCCGTGTGAAGTTGGTCCCCCAATATTGAAAAATTTGGAAATTTTCTTTTTGCAAACGTTTGCCTATTGTTTGCCCATTCATCCCTATTTGGAATTTTTGTTTGCCCCCTTTTAATTTAAAAAGTATAAGCAACTCAATTTTTAGGGGACCAACTTCACGTTAACTCCCAATATTAAAAAATTCAAAATTTTCTTTTTGCAAACGTTTGCCCATTGTTTGCCCACCAATGCCCCATGGAAATTTTTTTTCTCTCTTTTTAATTCAAAAGTTATAGGTAAATCATTATTGAAAAATTCAAAACTTTTTTTCTCCCTTAAATTCACTTACGTATAATTTTTAAACTAAAGAGGAACAAACAAAAGTATCAATTCTACTTGGACATTTTTGTTTGTTCCTCTTTAATTTAAAAATTATACGCAAGTGGAATTTGAGCGAGAAATCTTTGCTCTGATCCACACTATACGGTTTTTTCATGGATTTCCGTTAGTTGATACTTAAAACAAAGCTGATCAAAATTGGTCGAGCGACGTACGCACACAGATATAAATGCACATGCCTTAATGCGCGTATCCCTTCATATCCCCTCCATACGCTTTAAGCGCGCGCTGTTGCATTTGCAATCTGGCACCGCCGCACCCGACAAGTCGTTGTCTTACAGCGTATCGTCTTTACGTAACTTACGCTTTAGCGACATTCGTCGACTGACGGAACTCTCTCTGTACAAACCGCATAACTGAGTTGGTTACATAACAAACTTCTTTTTTCTTCCCATATGTCTTGCAATAATAAAATAGTTTCTTTGACATTATAAAAAAAGTTATTTTAACTAGTTGTCTTTGCTATTTGATTTTATGATTTGTTTGTCTAAGTTAAGCAACAATTGCTTTTGATTTCTTGTATTTAAAAATGCTGCGAGCAGCCGCTGTTTCCACAAACGAGATTATTGATGCTCTCGCAAAAGCTGATATTTTTCAAGACACAAAAGGGACACTTAAGCCGCGCTCCAACAAAGTTTGGGATGATCTTTGCGCATTATTAGAAAATAAAATTAAACGTGATACTTTATTCTTGCATGTACAAAAGGACAGAAATGGCGTACTAAGTAAAATAAAACAACAAATGAATATAACAGATGTAAATGAAATAAGTGTAAATGATCAAAGATGATTCAGATGATCGATCTATTGAAAGTACAAGTGGCAGTATCCTTGGAATCTGCAAAGATAATTATAATTGTCCAGATTTATTATTTGACTTAGATATAGATGATGCTTCATGAAATAGTATTGCGCCATTTTCTGTTATTTACAAGGAGAAAGGTCGAGTATAGTAACAAGCGTCGTTATACTGTATTAAAACAGGGTTGGACGGATGTTATACAAAAGCTTGCTGGGAAAAAGGTAAATTATCTTGCGTATATTCTTTTAAGAGAGCAAAGATTTTTGATCGTGAAAATCGCATATATCTAGAAATAGTTGGCAAAAAGAATGCGGCGCAACTTTTAAAGGACACTGTTTAAAAAAGCCCATTCCTGGTCACGGTATTAAAATTTCTGTGAAAACGACAGATACTCGAGGAATTTCCCACGTTAGCAAACGTATGCTTAAAGGATTAGAAAGACAAAAAGTTGGAGAAGAATTGCTTTCTATAAAGGCTGCTAATTGGCGTTATAAAGCAACAAATGTTATGGCATATGGAGATCCAGAACCTAGTCATTTATATAGTAGCAGTGTTCTCAGAAAAGCCCGTCAAGAAGCAAAAGATAAAAATTTAGGATTATATAAGATTCCCGATCCTCTTATGTCATTACAAAAAATGAAATATAATGTAAAATTTGCAAGTATAATACGAGAAAAAGCATTGGACAAATTTTATTGCATGTACTGGTCGCCGATGCAGCTTGATTTATACAGGGTGTTAGAAAAGTCCCGGAACGGTCGAATATTTCATAAACTATGCACTTTAGAAAGAAATATTTCAGACAAAAGCTGTATGGATTGAAGGGGGCCATAAGATGGTATCATTGGTTTGACCTCGAAAGATCGTTTGAAGGTCACGTGAATGTCACCTTCAATTTTTTAAACGGAACTACCTACTTTTTATTGAATATTCTTGTAGCTTATCTCGAGAGCTTTCCAAAACACTATAATTAAGTCAGTTTTCATTAAGTACTTTTCGAGTTATGAAGTTTGAAATCATTTCTTAATTTTACATAAACCGTAAAATATTTTGTAAAATATCCATTTTTCGTTTATCTTACCTTAATACTTTTATGCACAAAATAATGAGAGGAATCAATTGGTGTAAAGAAAACACATAATTGTTTCGAAAAAAAAATGTAATTTGCAATTAATTACATTTTTTTTTTCAAAACAATTATGTGTTTTCTTGCACCAATTATTCCTCTTATTATTTTGTACATAAACGTATTAGGTAAGATGAAAAATGAAATATTTTACAAGATTTACGGTTTATACTAAAATTAGAAATTGGCCTCATAACTCGGAAATAATGAAAATTAGCTATTATAGCGTTTTAGGCTCTTGAGAATAAGCTGCAAAAATATTCAATAAAAAATAGGTGATTCTATTTAAAAAAAATTGAAGGTGACTATCACGTGACCTTCAAACAACTTTCAGGTCAAACCAATGACACCATCTTTTTATGGCACCCTTCAAGCCATACAACTTTTGTCACGGAAATATTTCTTTCTAAAGTGCATAGTTTATGAAATATTCGACCGTTCTGGAACTTTTCTAACACCCTGTATAAAAATATTATAAAAACTAAAATTACCTTTACGCCACTGGATCAATAGTCCACAAATTAAAAAGACCTAATGATCAATCCAGTGCAATTTTCTTATACCAGGCTATTGTCCCATCTTCAAGAATATTTCCTGTTTTTCAGACTCTTTCAGAGAAGCATGATGCAAATACTATATCTTATTTTATAAAGAATGGCTACGATCCGGCGCTCCTGCGCCATATGAAACTGTAACTGATTTTTCATTTGCTTTATTAAACGGTATTTAGCTTTTAATGAATGTAGTTTGAAAACATATATGGACTACTGTCTACATCATCTTTCTGGCAAAAGTATTCAGACCGCAATAAAGTGCTACATTCGTGTAGATGTAGCTCACATAATAAAAATGACCACGAAGTGGAAGTGTTTCAATGACAAAGTTCCACGTATTAAAGATTTCTATGTTCGGTGTATTGGTCTTATGACAACTTGCAAATATAGTTCAGATTTTGAAAATGATGTCAGCCGTTCTTATAGTTTGTTTAAGTGAATTTGATGACAGTGGGACTGATTGTCCCAATCAAGAAACTTTCCTTTTAAACGCAATTCAAACATTTTCAATAGAATTGGATGAAGAAAACAACGATGATGTAAATGCCTCTACAGAATCCACTGAATTAACAGATCTCAATGAAAAGTTTGATTATCCACAATTAATAAAAATATACGACAACGCTAAATTGATAGCTGAAAAAAGACGCGTACATTAATGCGACCCAATCCCTATTACGCTCCAGAATTCGCAAAACATTTTATGCGATTGTGTCATTATTATGTTTTGTGGACAAACGTAATGTCTGAATGCAGCAAGACAAATTATGCTATAGCAAGTTCAGCGAGATCTGAATCATATTTCAATGAAATAAAAAACATTATACTGTGCGACGACAGTAAACCTCTTAGGATTGATAAATTTATCATAAAGCATATTCGTTCAATTATAGCCACATGTAAAATTGAACGTGCTGCTTACATAATGCGGTTTTAAATATACATAAAGTTTCATCAGAAATATCCAAAACCACCGAAAGTTGGAATTGTTCTACTTTTACGACAAAAAAGTAGTCGAATTATCAAAAAAATATGAATGATGTTTCAGAACTTTCAGAGCAACATTTACAAGAAGAAGAAATCTGGCGCGGACAGAATATAAGGAAGCCTAGTGAGCATGACAAAAAATGATTCCGTCTAAAAGAGGAAAGTATTTACAGGCTTGTCCAAATGTTACTTTAATGCATAATCGTCCTTTACGCAAACGGAAGGATATGATAATACAAAATGGCAATTTACTTGCTCCTGTAAAAACAGAAAAACTAGAAAAAGTAAAAGTTCAAGTTATGAATACCTGCTCATTCGATTCACTTATTGAACTAATAGTTAATGGATACTCGGATTATATTGTATATCAAAGATGTGTGAAAGCAGAATTTTCTGATTCTGAATTTTTTCATTTTCACACACACTGCTTTTTGCAAAACAGTAACTGGATCATGGAAACAACATAATGATCTAAAATTTAAAGCAGATATAATTCCAAATGGATCCCTATCAAACACGCTAGTTCGACCAGCAATTATAGGGTATGTTAAAGTATCAAATTAAAATGAAAGAGATACTTAATAATCTCACACTAAATATATAAGTCAAATAAATAAAAAAATTTAAAAAAGAATAATAAAAAATAATGAAAAATAAATAAAAATTAAAAAAATAAATAAAAAATAAAAAAATAAATGCACAAAAACACACACAATACATAAACACCCATACCTACACACCTACACATACGCACACACAAACACAAAAGGTGTAAATCCGACCGAGCAACATCCACGTTGTACACCTTGGAGTAAAGCTAATGCCGACGGTATTATAAATTTTGACAACTTCCCATACGGCACAAGACCTTGCAGCAACATTGCAGCATTGCAATCTTGCATATTGCAATACAATATTGCAGCAACATTGTTGAAATATAAATATGCAACATTGCTGCAATAATGCTGCAATAATGCTGCAATGATGCTGCAATAATGCATTGCGGTAATAATGTTACAACAAAATTGTAAAAATAAACTGCTATAATTTTTTGTAAAAATATTAATTTGTGTACGCGTTTGTATATTTTTTATTATGATTTATCAAGCTTAAAATTTCAATTATTATTATAAAACACGAATGAATTTTATTATTAATGTTAATTATTAATTATATATAATATAAAATTATTAAATTACGAATATATTATAATTATATATTCATATAAGACTTTTGTTTTACCATTGCACTCGACTATATAAAGTTTCTTTTGAAACTTTTCAAACTTTAAATATTTCTATTACGGCTGCGTTCCGATATAGATTGGTTTATGAGAGAGAATTCACTGCGTTCTACTATAGATTTCCAGTACAGTGAATTTCGGAACGCAGCCTAAGCTCTATCATGCATATCGCGCGCACGTGTCGAGTATAAGCTGTACATTTTTTGAGAAAATTGATGTATAAGGAGCAAGGAAAATATATAAGAAGCGAGGAAAAGAACGTATGTAAAATATAGCATTATTAAATTTCTGGTTATGTGTTATAAACTAAATCTGGTTATGGTATAAATCTAACCTAACCTTGAATTGAAATTTTTAGTGAGAAGTAAGATTATCGGACTGAAACTTTTTTTACAATAATCGGAATAATCGTAATCGAATAAAATACCATCGCCAATCTTTTCGCGAGCTGCAGCATCTTGCTGCTTGAAATAATCTTGGTTGCTTGCTACCCGTTCAGATATCAAGGTGAATTTTTTATTTTCTTCTATATATATTATTTCTTATAATTTATCCTATAATTATATATAATTATGTATATTTTTCTATTACATTTTTACAACTATTAATTAGACTTTTTATAAACATATCAATGTTTTCTTCTACAATTTTCTTTTAAAACTTATTTTCTTGGATGCACGTTTTAGTTAGATTTTTCCAAAAAAAAAAAGGTATATATATATATATATAATGTTTATGTTCATATAAAATTCTTATTATTTTTCATATGAATTTTTTGGTTCTTAGATGTATTGAAGATATACTTTAATATGCAATTTAAATTAATTTTTGTTTTCATTTATAAGGTTAATAAAAAAATGTTCACATATATATATTTGCGTATATACACAGAATAATATATATGGATATATAATATATTAACGCATTATATATGTACCGTATATAAATTTCGTATAGAAAGTTTTTATGTAATTTCTTTTGATTTTTATTTATAAATTAATGAATAAATTTATATATATATGTCTGTATATTTTTTTATTTCATGTAACTTACTTATATAAATAAATAAATAAATATATATATATATATATATATATAATTATAATTATTGTTATTTTTTCTGAAATATTTTATTTTATACTGCATGTGAAAATTAATTTTAAAAAATTTATATATTTTGAAATACTTGATGGTTTTCTTAATTAATTCTACTCACGTAATTTAATTAATTTTAAAACTAAAAATTTATTTAAATCAAAATAATCATGTATTGTATACAAATGAATTATAAAAATATATTTAATATATTCGTATTCTACTCACGTAATTTAGAATTAAATTTTCGAATAAAACTGTGCGTCTAGGCAAAATATCTGTATCTATTACTTTGTAGCCAATCAATCATAGCGTTCAAATGTGCGTCTAGGCAAAATATTTGAACGCTATGTTGATCTTGCAAAGAAATATTTCTGCAATGTTGCTGCAGAGTGAAAATAATACCTTTCTTAAATTTAATTCGTATGATTTTTTTAACTGGAGGGAGAAAATTCCAACGGGGTATTCGTGGGCAAATGTTTCCAAAAAGAAAATTTTGAATTTTCCAATATAGATTTGCTTATAATTTTTGAATTAAAAGGAGGCAAATAAAAATTTCAACGGGGCATTTGTGGGCAAACAATGGGCAAACGTTTGCAAAAGAAAATTTTGAATTTTTTAATATTGGGGGGCTAACGTGAAGTTGGCTCCCCCAAATTGATTTGCTTATAATTTTTAAATTAAAAGGGGGCAAACAAAAATTCCAACAGGGCATTAATGGGCAAACGATCTTTCTTCCTGGTATGTTTAAAAAGATAATACTTATATCTCGTAAAATATATATTAATCATACTCAGGAATTTACAATATCTATATGCAGTTCACTTATAAATATAACATTAAAATTGACAATTAATATTCTATGTGTAATTTATACTTACATAAATTATTTTTATTATAATATGTTTGCAAATTTTTTGCGTTTGACGTTATAATGGAAGATAATCGAAATGTTGCCTATTCTTAAAAATATCTTGCCCATCTTTAAAAATGCAGTTCTTATTTATGATTTAAATATATGTTATTTTCATATAAATCATTTTAAATTTTGATAGATACCTATGAAATGCCTCCTCGAATAGGAAAAATGAACAATATAGAAAAATTTGATGCAAAATTTTTTAATATATCAGCTGCAGAAGCTCATACGCTTGATCCTGGAGCTAGAATGTTGCTCGAAAACACCTATGCAGCAATTATTGACGCAGGTGTCAATCCCGCAGAACTGCAGGGGACAAGGACGGGAATTATCACAGCAATGTCAATGTCTGATACATATCTGGATATAATATACGAAAAGCCTCATGTATGTTAATAATTTTACTATTCCAGACTCATATATGTCAACAATTTAACTCAATTCGATAAGAAAAATTGATAAGAAAAACATGCATGTATGAACGTATTAATATGTATATACAAGGATATTGTAAAAAAAATATTTTTAATATAAAAACTGTATCGTAATTAGATTGCTGGATTACCCATGCTTGGTTGCAGTAAAAGTATGTTGGCAAATAGAATTTCTAACTGGCTCAACGTTACTGGACCATCGTATAACATCGATACTGCATGTAGCTCGAGCAATTTTGCTATGGTGGAAGCTTACAATTTGATTCGATCTGGATTTTGCGACGCGGCTATTGTCGCTAGTGTCAATTTGTGCATTCATCCTTCTGTGACTCAACAGTTTTATTGCCTGGGTATGTGAAAAATAATATTATTATGTTCAAAGATGTTGTATTCGAGATTGTTAAATAGTATAACTTATTTAATGATGTATTAATTAACACAATATTTGATCTAATAGTTTCTCTTTTCAAAATATACAAATATATCTGATTCGCTTGTTTTATATATTTATCGAAGTTTCCAAATATTTGATATATTAATTAAGAAACCGGGAATAAAACAGTAAATTATATTTTTTATATTCAATCGAAATAAATTATTGATATTATTTTAGGAGTTTTATCTGGCGATGGCTACTGTAGACCTTACGATGAAAAAGGTTCCGGTTACATGCGTAGTGATGCGGCTATAGCAGTATACCTGCAAAAAGCAAAGGATGCAAAAAGAATTTATGCGACTTTTGTTTATGGTAAAACCAACTGCGATGGTTTTAAAGAAGAAGGAATTACTTTTCCATCATTAGATAAACAAAAATTATTATTGGAAGAATTTTACAAAGAATGTAACGTTTCGCCGCTTGAGTTATCTTACATAGAAGCTCATGCAACTGGCACTATAGCCGGCGATCCCGTAGAGCTTCAAGCAATCGACGAAGCTTTATGCAACAAAAGAGATTTTCCTCTATTAATGGGTTCAGTAAAATCGAATATTGGACATTCCGAAGCCGTCAGCGGTCATTGTCAAATTGCAAAGGTAAGGTTTACAAGAAAGATTTAGAAAATAGAGTTAATACATTTATGTAATCTAATGCTATATATAAATTTATATATTTTTTATATATATGTCATTTTTGATTATTTATTATAATTATTATTTATTACAATTATAAAACTAAGATATTATTATCTATGTGCATTATAATAGATATATTTCCTTTGTAAAGGTTTTAATAGCGATGGAAACTGGTATAATTCCTCCTACTATACATTTTAAACATCCACGAAAGAATATGACTGCTATTATTGAAGGAAGAGTAAAAATAGTCACTGAACCGACAGAATGGAAGGGTGGCTACGTCGGTATTAATTCTTTCGGATTTGGTGGTGCTAATTCCCATATACTATTGAAATCAAATCCGAAAATTAAAGTCAATGAAACAAATAATAATTCTCCTAAACTTGTAGTTATATGTGGACGTACCAAAGATGCAGTTAAAATCATGTTAGATGACGTAAGTATATACTACTATTAAATAATTTAACGGAAAGGATAAAAAATATATTAATACGAAATAAAAGAATGATTTAAAAGTTTGTTTATATAAAGAATTTTAAAAAATCATTGTTATGATAAGTAAATTATATTTATTTAAATTATATTAATTGTATTAAAATAATAATTTTAATAATGACATCTAGATATAAAAGTTATAGAGATAAATTCAAATTGGTTTTAGTCAATAAAAATGAAAAAGAGAGTAGAAAATTATATGAATAGGTCTAACATATAGGTCTAACATATTAAAATCGATTGTTGAAAACTTGTCTGGAAACGCATCTGTTAATAAATATATCTATTTGGATAAAGTGACTAAATAATATCCAACATGGCAACGAAATAAATTATAGAATATTTTAAAGACAGTCAGATTTTTCAAAATCAAATATATAAAAACATTTACTTACTAAGTTTCTATTATAATTAATTTAAAGAAGAATAATATTAAAATGTTATAAGATAATTATACTTTCACAATTATATTAAAGATATAACTAATATATCTTTATAGATAGTCGGTCAGTAGATGTAAATATATCTCTTAATTCAGTAGATGTAGAAGATATATATCTCTCTTAATGGCGGATCTATTCATGCCGAAAATTTCGAAAAATCTTAGAATTTCCTTTTAGAAGATGATCATCTCAGGTTAACGAAATTACCGTATTCCATACAGATCATCTTGAATTTAACGAATCTGAAGTAAGATCATTGAAATTCAAAATGACGAATCCAATATGGCCCCTGAAACTGCTGACCGCGTGAATTCAAAATGCATGAATTTCTCGAAAATCCCTTGTTATTATTTTTTTAATAATCAAATCAGGTTCTCAAAGTATTTGAGCTCATTATGACGTCTTTTAATAATCAAATCAGATGTCATTCGAGAGATCTCCTTGAGCTTGAAGATATTACAAGAAAATAACAAAATTTTTGGGAAATTCACGTTTAGCAGTTTCAGAGGCCATAATTTTGAATTTCGTTAATGACTTCAGATTCATGAACAGTGATCTCGATTACCTTCAAAAAAGTCTTTTTAGCCTGAATTCATCTTCTAAAAGGAAATGTCTAAGATTTTTCGGGAAATTCAGCAATTTTCGGCAGTTCCAGGCGCTATAGTAGATCCGCCATTTTTAATTTTTACAAAGTGCCACACATCTTTTGAAAGCTCTTGAGTAGACGAATTTTTTAAGCTGTCACACGTTCTTGGAAACAGCGCTAAATTTTGGGCAGACAGGTGTTCCAGTTGACGTGGAATGACCGATATATATA
>JALHBL010001426.1:0-53082 GCA_023638675.1 Camponotus pennsylvanicus
AAATATTTACAAAATAAAAAAATGTCAGATAAAAGTTTAAAATTATAAATAAGGGGATAATACAATGAAAAGTATGGATTTTTATTTTAAAAAATCATGTCCATCATGATTTGACTGACTTTTTTTTTTCAAGGTCAAATTAAATATCAGTAGTTTTCTCCCTTCAAACCTAAACTTTCATCTAAGACATTTTCTATTGTGATACGTATTTTCAGAGATAACATTCTGCAACACTTTAAAAATGCCTCGCTTTGTACATATAATTTCAATTATATGTATATTTTAATGTTTAAATAGTTAGTTAGTTCTTTATTCTTCAGCTATTATCAAGAAGGGACTTGGTTAAAATATTTCTAAACATTCATCCATCCATACTTTTAAATCTAAAACGCTATTTTTATTATACATTTTCTGCCTTTCTCTCTATCTCTTTTACATTTACATTTTGTTTTAGCCTTTTTTACATATAATACATGCGTACCTATTTACTTCCCTACCATCCTACTCTATTTTAATGTTTAAATATTATTATATTATTAATATTAACATTAGAAATAAATTAATATTTTTTTACGTGTTTATCTATTTTGTATATTACGTACATACAGATAAATGTACATATACAAATATGTATAAGCATGCGCGCGCACGTATACTTACATGATTTTTTCTATTTTTCTTTCAGAAAGTTTAAAAAAGGAAGCAAGAATAAAATTTGTAAATGTTTCAAACACACAATTTCAACTGGTTGATGAACCAATGGTTGTAATGGTTACATAAACATCATATAATTGCACAGGAAGAAAAACGGATATTTAACGATACATGCATTTTAGTTTAAGCAAATTAATAGTTTAGTTGTGTTAAATTTATGAAATAGAATTGAAAAATTAGCATCTTGAATGAATTTGTTATGATTTACATGTAACTAAGATGTTGCTTAAATGCAACTAAGGTATTGATAAGCAGGCAAGATTTTATCTTTTTGAAGATAAATTCAAATTCTTTTTAAAATGAAAGATAATATTAATTAAACATTTTAGTACAATTTTAATAAAATTTACCGCGTAGTTTTTTTAATAATAATGATTTGAAAAAAAGAAAAAATTAGGACCAATTTAAAATCTTAGAACATATAGAAATGGAAGGGGAATAGCGGCCTGCACAATGTTCGGAGGAAGTAAGACAGAAAATTATAGTTGCTTCTCTCTTGTGAGTTACTACTCGAAAGTGCGCAAGCGCACCATAAGTTAAATAGATTTTTATTTGCCGTACATAGGAAACCGATTTATCCTTTTTACCACATAAAATGCAATATATGCCCTTTTTTTAATATCATAGATATACGGGTGTACTTCTCGTATAATTTACTTTGACTAGCCATGTATAATTACTTGGTTATGTTTCAGTGAGACAAGCGGAGGCTCACGCGTGCGCAATTTCAAGCAGTAACTCACAAGAGAGAGGCAACTATGATTTTCTTTCTTACTTCCTTCGGACATGTCTTGCTTTCGAGAACAATAGGCATTCCCCTTCCATTTCTATATATTCTAAGTTTAAAATTAAGATATTTTGAAAATTATTTGCTATCAATTTTTTTAGATACTATATATCAATAAATGATTAAAAAACAGACAAAATTGAAGAATTCTGGTGTTTATAATCATTAAAATTAAAATAGAAAAATTTTCAATTATAAATATTTTTCTTAATTATATTAATTATTTTTCTACACATATATTCAACAATTCGAGTGGCAAAATGACCCAACTAAAATTTTTCCCCTTTAGTGACTCATTTAAAGTGTCTCACTCAGAATTATATATCCGATCTTATTAGTTTAACTGTGTAATCTCTTTGTTTGATGGCTAAATGCAAATCCAGACTTCTTAACATTTTCATTCGAATTTCTTCCGCGTCGGGCTCACGTTTATGCAAATCACTTTCTAGAATCCCATCTCTTGAATACAACAATTTGCTTCAACGGAACGATAAATTGTTAAATTCGGCCGTATCTAATGAAGAGGATCGGTTTCGTGATTCCCGTATAATGGTCTTCATGAATTCAAGGGTCATTCTTCGGCAAGTTTTATATATATGGTAACATACAATATAAGTATATTTACCATATATATAAGTTTTATTATCTAAAAAGCCTTTTAACATTCTGATTCTTAATTTATAAAACTTTTTTTAAATTGGCACGTACATACCAAGGAGATAATTTACATCGTAATTAAGTGCCTATCCTGTATATATGTCCCCATTAACAATAACAAGAAACAATTTTAATCAATTTGCGTGACGCATTTGTTTGCAACTTCACTGTTTATTAATCGTATAGCAACTTAGAATATTGCTATGTGATTAATAAATAAAAAAATTACGAGTTGCTGTTGATTTTCACAAGAAGTTCACGACAAGAAGAGAAGAAGAGAAGAAGTAGAAAAGTTTATTATGATATTTTTATGGTTAATAAAATGAAAACGAGCTAAATGGTTTGTAAGAAATATACAGTTATTTTAGAAGTAATTGCCAGAATTATTAAGACACATCCCATTATGACACTAGACGGTAAATTTCGTTCTGGAAGAATTTCTTGAGTTGCTACCGAAATTATTTTTGAACAATGTTCACTTCATCATCCGAGTGAAATCTGCGATCTCTTAAGTGTTTTTTGAGCTGTTCGAAAACGTGAAAATCGTAGAAGGATAAGTCCGGACTGTATGGTGGATAGTGTAATGTTTTCTACTTGAATTGATTAATGAGATAGAGGAAAAAAATCCATAAAATATTTTCAGGTGTTCTATTAATAATTTTTACAAATATTAGCAAACTCATATTGTGTATACACACACACACACACTTACATATATGTATATAGGGTGTTCCGATAAAAGTTGACAATCTCTCGTGGATATATAGAGCGGTGAAAATAATTGTATAAGTCCTTATAAATTTTTTTTATAACGTCTTATTTTTCTTAAATAACATATTGCTTTACAGAGTTTAACAATTTGTAATAATTAATTTTATATTAAATAAAGATTTTTAAAATAGGATGATTTTCTTTATACCATGTTAGAAAGCCAGGGATATTTTTAAGTCTTCTAATCTAAAATTTTGAAGTTGATAAATTTTTTCTTATTCAAAAAAATTTTTATAGATTTTTCACATTTTTTCTAAGAAAAGAAACTCGTGTTTTATTTAATAAAAACTAATTGTTTTCGAGGAAAACACAAAATGATACAAAGTAAATTTTTATTCAGATAATAGAACTATGATTTTGAATGATACATACACGAAATCGCATTGATTGTGTTAAAACTTACTGAAACAAAATAGATTTAGAAATTACAAGAAATTATCGATTTGACTACCTCTCACTCTAATGGTTTCTGTACACAAGACACGATAATGCGTGCCGCATGGCAATCGTTAATTTGCTGCAACCGAAAATATGTTAGAGCGGGAGGGGGAAAGGATCATATTGATTATTTTTTGTAATTTTGATTAAATTTATTTTATTTTAATCAGTTATTACAATCAATGTGTGCAATTCCGTATGCATCATTTAAAATCAGTATTTTATTAACTGAATAAAAGTTTACTTATTGTTAGTATCGTTTAAATGTATTTTCCTCGAAAACCTTTTTTTTAGAAGAGGGAGAAAACAAATTTTAAAATAAAAAAACATGAATTTCAAAGTTTTGTAGGTTACAAGACGTAAAGATGATCTGGTTTTGGAACATGGTATAAAGAAATTTATCACGCTATTTTAAACTTTTTTTTTATATAAAAATAATTATTGCGAATTATTAAAATCTATACTAATAAAAAAGTTGTGTAAGAAAAATGCTTTTTATATTTTAACTTTAAAGACAAATATCTCGGTAAAAATATGTTGTAGAGAAAAAATGTATAAGAATTTATGACGTGCAACGCTTTTGTCCGCCTCGGGAACGCCGATCCGGAGGAGACGGCGTGCAAATTTGGCCGGTAGGGAAATTAGTTGATTTACAAAAAAAAACGGTATCTCAGAGTACGGTAGCGTACGGTATCTCGCAGCTCTCACAAGGAGAGCGGTATTGGGCGCCAGGCGCGGTCTCCCGTGCCACGATATCGTTACGGTAACGGAAGGGTTCGATAACCCAGAGCTCAGTAAATGACAGAGGGGCAGGATTCTTTGTAGGTTAGAGAGAGAGCACTAAATAACTTCCGGGAGAGAGAAATGATCGACACTCCTTCGATTATTATTATAAATATATTTAACAATTATAGTATATAGACAAAGTTTATAACAAAGTATACGACAAAGACGATATGAATACAGTAGAAAAGGTTAACGGTACGGGGAAAATAGCAAAGATTACATGTAGAAGATACGCAAGTAACGAAATCGATAATATAAATTTCGAAAGAAAGAAACATCAGAGTTATAAGACAGATACGAAAGTCGATTATTATCTATACGGGAACGAATACATATGATACGCGCGACTAACAGATAATTCCGAGATCGAATATAATTTCACGGACCGCGATGAGTAAAGTCCACAAGAAATTCGCGGAAAAAAAATCAAATGTAACGACGGTTCTAAGTAACGGTAATTCCACGTCAGCGGGCACAAGTATTATCTCGCAATGTTATCCGGTATCTTCCCGACCTTTCACTCTCGGCGAAAACAAACCCGACCCTCACACAATTTCAAACAACACGAACGGTAATGGACGTAAATTTTAAACAGAGATTTCGCGAATTATCCAATTCTTGCTGAGTGGATTTCGGATATACGGTAACTCTCACTCGCGAAGAACGATCTCACGCAAATCCCGCTATTCTTTACGCAATACGATAGCGTCGGAATCTCGTGACTCTATTACTATTCACAATTCGACGCTCCACGCAACGATAAAACGAGATACGAAACAAAACGATACGATACGATACGATACGGTACGGCGCTAACGATACGGTATAATGACTGTCGGCGACGAACCCCCTGAGAGGGACAAATCCGCGATACCCGGGGCCCAACTGGCGTCCGGCAACGAAACGCGAGAAAAGCACGCAGGCTTTCTACAACAATTCGGTAACGAGTTCACCGTCGCCTCGCGACGGTATCACGAAAGAGTACGACGCCAGCTGTATCCGGGAATATTTCTACGGCTACCTGAGCGACGGTTTATCTCCGGTGTCCAGGTCCTCGCTGCTTGGCTGTGGTCGTTCTCTCGGTATCGCAGCTCGTACGGAGAATCGTCCTTTTGCTATTGTAGCTCGTCGAACAATGACTTGTGATAAATGCTCCGCAAAGCCCTCGAGTCCCGCGCCGATTTTCCGCGCATCTTGTCGATTTTCGATGGGAAGGGGTCGATATTCTCCGCCCTCTCAAATTTCGTCCTGCTGTAGTGCGGGTTGCCCTTCGATAGGAGCCAAAATCCGACGTTGACGGTATTCTGGACGATTGTATTTTCTCGGTAGATCGGACGTGTTGGGCTGGCCACGCCGTATCCTCGTCCGTCTCCGGATGCATCTCCTCTCCTCAGTCTGCAGCTTGGGAGTGTTGATCGTTCCTTCGTCCGGGTTTCCCCGTCGTTGTTTCTCTAAAATTAGCGGATATTAATATAATGGTTACATATGGATAGCGGCGGAGCGGGATCTCGATACGTGACCTTCCTTTGGAGTGGAGGCATTGGTCCGCTACTCTCCTCTTCCTTTCTTCGGTAACTGCATCCTCCGGGATCTTGCTGTACATCACTTATTATCCGCTCGCTCAGATTGCCGCGCTCTGCTCGTTTAAAATTAATCTCAAACACAGAAATCTATACAGATATATCACGAGATCGGATAAGGGGCCCCCCTCAAGTGCGAAGAACGACCCTCCGTACGCTTCCTCCCCCCGGCGGGGTCACTGTGACGGAGCGCAAAAGGCGTCACGTCACAGACGTTATTTTTATTATTTCTATATATTCACGAAAGATTGCCCACCTTTATCGGAATACTTTATATTGTAGAATCATTATGAGATAAGAGACAATAAGAGTCGTTGCGCTGTTAATAGTGAATTTATTATAAACAATATAAATTAAGTGAACGTTTCGGTCCTTTTTTGGTCGTTATTAGCGCAGAAAACAGTGTTACAATAATAATTGAAACGTATGCATTTAAAGTAGAATTATTCGCTTGTGTTGTAGATCATGGGTATGTCGAAATCTTAAAATTAATTAATCGCAGTTAAATATCAATCGATCTGTCAGTTCTATTCAATGTTGTTCAAGAATAACTAACAATTATTCTTCTCCAACTTTTATTGATATTGACTTTATATTGGGTGCTTTCCAGTAACGACACAGAGCGACACAGAGTATCATTCTATCTTTGTTGTTTACTGGTATTGAAAGAAGATAGAATGATACGCTTTTGGCGTCTCAGTGATGGTGCTAGAGGACCCGTGAATGCGCAGGCGCGCCCTCCATCAATCCAGACGCTGGACGTGGACATCACGAGCCACCAAGCTGAAGCCTCTCTAGAGGCATTATTACCAGACTGATTTTTCCGTTAGGGAATTCAATTCTAGTCTCCGGCGGAGATCACATGTATTTTCAGTAGTCAAAGAATATATTTTGTTACGTGCAAAAGAAAACGCGAGAGTTCTTTCTCAGTACACCTCTCTCTTTCTGCGCTTTCCAACCAACAAACCGCGGACCGCTACATAAACTTGGTGACCCCGACGTGATTTAAAAAAATACGGCTGACAGAGAAACAACGTACGCGACTCGAAGTCTCACGTAACAACTCACACAGTGAAACCTGATTCGCTATATTGCAAACTACTTTCTGAGTTTCCAGCTCTAACCAGGCCATCACAGCCACGTAGCTTAAGACCACATGGCGTTTGGCATCATATTCAAACGAAGGGATCACCGGTAGCACAAGAGTTTCGACGGCTAACACCAGAAAAGTTACGAGTGGCAAAAGCCGAATTTACATACCTAATCGAGACCGGAATATGCAGACCATCAAGCAGTCAATGGGCCTCTTCCTTACACATGGTGCCAAAGAAAAACCTGGCGTTTGGAGGCCTTGTGGAGATTACAAGAGACTGAACGCAGTGACGGAACCAGATCGTTACCCGCTACCACACATCCACGACTTTACGCAAGGATTGCACGGAAAACACATCTTTTCATCAATTGATCTGGAGAGAGCGTATTATCATATACCAGTAGCAGAAGATGTACCTAAAACAGCCGTTACAACTCCTTTCGGATTATTTGAATTCCTGGCAATGCCGTTTGGCTTGAAGAATGCAGCGCAAACTTTCCAGAGGTTCATGAACTCCATCTTTCAAGATCTTTCAAGATCTTTCAAGATCTAAACTATGTATACTGCTACATCGACGATATTTTGGTGGCATCAGAAACACCAGAACAGCATTTGGAACATATTCGCACAGTCTTCCAGAGATTATTAGCAGCAGGCGTCACCATCAACGCATCAAAGTGCAATTTCAGAGCGGAGCAAATTGAGTTCCTTGGATATCTTGTCTCAGGACAAGGCATACAGCCCTTGCCGGATAAGGTAAAAGCCATTCTAGAATTCCCTAAGCCAAAGACAATTATTGAATTACGCAGGTTTCTAGGGATGATTAATTACTACAGAAGGTGCATTAAGGACGCCGCACATAACCAAAAATATGGAATTGTTAATTGCAAATTACATATTTTTTCTTCAAAACAACTATGTATTTTCTTTACACCAATTGATTCCTCTCATTATTTTGTACGTAAAAGTATTGAGGTAAGATAATTGAAAAATGAATATTTTACAAGATATTTTACGGTTTATGTAAAATTAAGAAATTATTTCAAGCCTTATAACTCAAAAAGTACTTAACGAAAAGATACTTAATTATATTGTTTTGGAAAGCTCTCGAGATAAGCTACAAGAATATGCAAAAATATATAGGGTTCCATTTAAAAAAATTGAAGTGACCTTCACGTGACCTTCCAGTGACTCTTCAAGGTCAAAATAATATTGCCAGTAAATAGAACTTTTTAAACCCTACAACTTTTGTCTGAAACATTTTTTGATAAAACTTATATTTTTCGAAATATTCAAGGGTTCCGACCTTTTTTATACACCCTGTTATATATATATATATATATATATATATATATATATATATATATATACACACGTACAGATTATATATTTTACTAGATGCAGTTTGCATATGCGCTCGTTATTAATTAAAAAAATACTTATTAAAAAATATTTATCCCAGAGGCGATTTATTCGTGGGCTGGTTGTTTTTAGAAATATTTCATACCAGATGCGGTTTGCATGTGCGATCTGGTTATTAAAATATTTATCCCAGAGGCGATTTATTCGTGGGCTGATTGTTTTTAAAAATATTTTATACCAGATGCGGTTTGCATGTGCGCTCTGGTTATTAAAATATTTATGTCAGAGGCGATCTATTCGTGAGCTGATTATTTTTTAAAAATTCCAGAGGCGATCTAATTCGTGTGCTGGTGTAAAAAAACCTAAAGGCGATTTAATTTGTGTGTTGGTTATTCAAAAAAATCCAGAGGCGATTTATTCGTGGGCTGGTTGTTTTTAAAAATATTTTATTACCAGATGCGGTTTGCATGTGCGCTCTAGTTATTAAAATATTTATTTCAGAAACGATATATTCGTGAGCTGATTATTCAAAAGAAAAAAACATCCAGAGGCAATTTAATTCGTGTGCTGATTTGAAAAAAAACCCAGAGACGATTTAATTCGTGTGCTGGTTATTTGAAAAGTATTTCAAAGGCGATTTAATTCGTGTGCTGGTTATTCGAAAAGTCTTCCAGAGGCGATTTAATTTGTGTTCTGGTTATTCAAAAAAACTCCAGAGGCGATCTAATTTAATTTGTATGCTGGTTATTTAAAAAAAAATTCGAGAAGCGATCTTAAAATTACTAAAAATGTTTTACATCAGATACGATTTGCATGTACATTCTGGTAGCGAAATTTAAACGAAATTTAATTCAGAGATCATAAAGACACTGCCTCAAAAGACATATTTGATAAGAATAAAAATCCAGATGAGATGAATCATTGGACCGATTATTACGCGTCATAAGAGATGATTCTTATTTTGAAAGCGTGCTATATTTCGATAATTCTTATATAATTGCAGCATGTCACATAGCGATAAAAGCTAACAAATTATTGGAGCAAGTTATAGTGATTGCTGGCGATTCTTTTTAATGACACTAAGCTTCGAATGTACGATAGCCTACCCGGCTGTACATATGATAAATTGGTGCCTAAAAAAAAAATTACTTTCATCGCCGTTGCCTACAAATAATATAATATTTAAAAAGCTTTAACAACCTGATAGCATATGCTGTGAAATTTATGCTGCAGCTTTCGCTACACTACTGTAAACTATAACCTTAGAAGGAAATCCTTGTAAGGAAAAATATTTCAATAATGTGTAAAATGTATGAAGCAACATTTTTTTTTTAATTGTAGCAGAAAATTAATTACCTTATCCAAAATGGTAAATTATTCATATATCATGTTTTACATTTATCATATCTGATCACGATATTCTAATGAATATCGTTAGAAAAAAATGCCTCAATCTCGTTTGCATATATCGGAGAGACGAAAAAAATACACATATTATGGTTGCGTCTCACGGGAATGGGCAATGAAGGGGCCCATTATATTATCGATATAAATCTATTATTTCGATGCTTTTGAGGCAAAGAATGTAGTGTGAAAATATTTATAAATATTATTTATAAATTTTACGAATATACATTACATCAAACAATTTGCATAATACATTTTATATTGTTAGTTTTTGATTATATCGATTTAACAAACGTCGTACATAAATTGTAACTTGTAGAAAGTTATATGCAAATATCCTTTTTATTGTATGTATACAGAATGTTGCAGAGTACTATATATAAGCGCTTGTGAGGAGCGCAGTAAATTGAACAAAAAGTCCCATAGCATTTTACGATTTTCGTAATAATAATAGAAATATTAAATAAAATCGGAAATATGTATCTGCGTGTGTGTGTGAGAAAAAGAGAGAGAGAGGGAGAAGCATTCGGCCGTTCGAGCTATCGCACGGTCCAGCGTGTTGGACATTTTGTCGGCGCGCGACAAGGGAAGGGACAGCGGGGCACGCCATTGCCATTGGTTACACCGTCATCGCCGCGCCGCGCTGTCCCTCCCTTTGCCGCGCGCCGACAAAAAGCCCTGACACGCTGGATCATGCGATAACTCGAACGGCCGAATGCTTCTCTCTCTCTCTCTCTCTCTCTCTTTTTCTCTCTCACACACACAGATACATATTTCCGATTTTATTTAAATTTCTATTATTATTACGAAAATTGTAAAATGCTATGAGACTTTATTATTCAATTTACTGCGCTCCTCACAAGCGCTTATATATAGTACTCTGCGACATTCTGTATACATACAATAAAAAGGATATTTGCATATAACTTTCCACAAATTACAATTTATGTACGACGTTTGTTAAATCGATATAATAAAAAACTAACAATATAAAATGTATTATGCAAATTGTTTGATGTAATGTCGTATATTCATGTAAAATTTATGAGTAATATTTATAAATATTTTCACAATATATTTTTATTATATATATAAAGACATAGCTAATGAGAGCAATGATAGAATTGTATTTAAATATGTATGCAATAAAGACAGATCTATACTCTAAAATCGTTGCTTGTGCGAGATGATAGAGCAGTAGAAATGCAACATATTTTTTGTTTCAATATAAATACAATTAAACACAATACAAAAAAAGCTTGTATTTCACATTGCTCTTTTTAAAATATGTATGTCTTTCTACTCTAGATAATACTGTCAGTAACATAACTATAAGTGTTGGTAATGTACCGACGCTTTTAGTTATGTTAAAATGAGGGCGCCTACTCGTCGGAATTCGGCCGCGACTCCGGCATCCTCTTAAGGGCCGTCTACAATGGCAGTAGCAGTAGGTCGTAGCAGTCCTAAGCGAAATGAACCAAATCCATTTCCTATTTAATATAATAAAATATTTTTAAGTGTTTCCTCAGTTTTTCGAAATTTTAATTCTTTTTTCTCAAATTTGACACCCTGTATTTTAAATATAAAGCACTATAAAATGTACGTTAATAGAATATTTTATTTATAAAATAAGTCAAGAAATATTCTCTATTTTTTGCAATTACTTAGAAATTTACTGCGCATACACACACACACACACACACACACACACACACACACACACACACACAGAGTGGCTCATTTTAATTTTAGCAGTCAAAAAGAAATTATTTTACAAAAAAAGTTTTAAATAAAAATTGTAGAATTTAAAAAGGTTTAATTGTTGGCTTTGTCAAATTGCTTTCATGTTGCCAAGGTCATGTTAAAGTTAATTTATTTTTTAAAATAAATACCTCTATTTTTTAATGTATTATCTTTTTTACTAATTAATTTCAACAACTTTTGTTTGAAACATTTTCTTATTTGCCTAATATTTTCTAAGTATTCAAGGAAAACTTGACAACTTTTGTTAACTTGATGACAAAATTTCTTCAAAACTTTTATGTATATACAAGTACTTAAACAAATTTTTCCAAATTTGGAGCACGATTACTGCAACATATATTCTTAAAATTAAATGAAGTCAAAAAGTTTTGTATCATTTTTCTTTCCGACAAACAGTTATCAAGATATTGTAAGCCATTGAAAACGTGTTTTTTTTCGATGTTTTGGAACTTTCTGAACACATTGACGTCGAAAACTGAATTTGTAATTTTTTCACGAAAACAAAACTTCCTCTATAAGGAAGCAAAAAAGTGATGTAATAAAGAATAAGGGTTTTATTTTTTTTAAAATAAAGGACTTTAATCTGACCTTGGCGATGCCATCCAAAGTTAAATAGATAAAGCTAATAATTAGATTGTCTTAAAACTTATAACTTTTAACATCTTTTTGTAAACAATTTAAAATATTTTTTTGTAAAATGATCTTTTTAAAATGTATTAATAATACTTAACTGTTAAGATTAAAATAAATCACTACATAATAATTTTTTTAAATTAAAATATATTAATATTTATTTTTTTTGTTTCAGGTACACGGAAGATCTCTTTAAAAAAATAGAAGTTTGAACGTGTATGCAAATATATATTCTTTGTTTAAATTATTATTGCAAGTTTAATATAATTTAAGTATAATTAAGTTTAAATTTAATTGTGTATATATACTTTTATCTTTTATTTTACTATTTTGCTTTTGTTTTTGTATTATTTCAGTACTGTTTATTATTTGTTTTTGCATTATATAGTTATCATAATGTATTAAATTTAAAAAATATAGACATCTATTAAGTTAATTCAATTTGTATAATTTAATTTGTAAATAAAATTTAAAGTACGAAATAAAAGATTAAATAATAGTAATAATGATGATGATGACAATGATGATGATGACGATGATGACAATGATGACAATGATGACAATGATGATGACAATGATGATGATGACAATGATGATGATGATGACAATGAGAATGATGATGACAATGATGATGATGACGATGATGATGATGATGATTATGGTGATCATTAATAATAACTAAGATATTTATGATAAATAATATATTACTTAAAATACTTATATATTTATTTATATATATGTATGTAATAAATAACAATTAACTACCAACAAACTAATTTACAATAATTATAATACAATAATTCATTAATTATTATATGATTAATAATTAAAAATAAATTTAATTAATTAGATAACAGATCAATAATAAAGATTACACAGGGCCACAAAATGAAAAAGGGGTGGAGCATTACGGAGCTCAGTATACCTTTATGTTTTTTGGGTCGCAGATCACGATGCCGGTGTCCGTTTGTCCCCAGCACGTCTGTGTCAAGGTCAAATGAAGGTCAAACACCTTAGATGGGGTTGTACAATTTTTTTGACCCCGGATTCTGAAAGAGCAGAAAATTCTACGTCCGAATATGCTTTGACCTTTAGGCCAAAGTGACCTCCGGAGGTCATTTAGAGGTCATCTGAATGTAAAACCTTTTCGTGCCTGTCCCCAGGGCACCTCCACGCGGTGACGGCGGGCAACGGGTCACCGGCGAAGTCCCTGGGTGAAGGCGTTTAAGCCGTCATGGCAGGCACACAGAAAAGTTTTACGATGCAGGGACTCGGAACCCCAGTATCGGCGATTGGTCAGGGTGAGCAAGCGGGCCCGCAATCGTCGTCATCATGCGACCGCAGCTCTAATTTGGTGGAAAACTTGGCCCTTTTAGAGTCTAATGCTACAAGTTCAATAGCAACCTCATGCCACCAACGGTTAAGCAACTTTTGTGTTGTTTGTGGGAAATTTGTCATCGCAAATCAGGGGCGGCAATTTAGTGATGCTATGAAAGCATGTTACCAAAAGTGTTTTGATATAGATTCAACTGCAATGGGCAATTCTTGGACTCCGACAAAATTATGTGTCACATGCTCTCTCAGAATCACGGGAAAAAAGAAAAAGAAATTTGTTTCTCCTACAATCTGGCGAAAGCCAAAAGATCATGCCACTGACTGCTATTTCTGTTTGACCAATACATCTGGGTACAATAAAAGGAATAGTTCTGCAATATCATATGCATCTGTTCAATCTGTAATTCATGCTGTTTTGAACAGCAATGAACTGAGTGAAAGTGAACATGAGATGTCTATTGACGAAGTACCTTCTGGAACAGAAACTAATGATGAAGATACAAGAATGTCATTTGATGAATTTTACGATCCGCAAAACAACGCGTTAAATGAATCGCAAGAATCAGAAGATGTCCAACATGGCAATTTTCATGGTTTTAATCAAGATGAGCTAAGTGACTTGGTTCGAGACGCAGGTCTGTCGAAAGAGATTTCCGAACTCATAGCTTCTAGATTACAAGAAAAGAATTGTTTGGCGCCAGGCACTCGAGTGACTTTTTATCGTAATCGCGACCGCCCATTTAGAAAATTTTTCTCTAAAGCACAGAGTTTGGTTTATTGCAATGATATTGAAGGGCTGATCAATGAATATAAAAGTGTTAAATATGAAGCTCGTGATTGGCGGCTATTCGTTGATTCATCGGTAAGAAGTTTAAAAGCTGTCCTGCTTCACAATGGAAACGAATATGCTTCTATACCGGTTGGTCATTCAGTAACCTTGAAAGAGGCATACATTAATCTCGATTTTCTACTTGAAAAATTGAAGTACGATAGCCATAAGTGGCAATTAGTTGGAGATTTAAAAGTAACCAGTATTGTATTAGGTCAACAGAGCGGCAACACAATGTATCCATGTTTCATTTGTGAGTGGGATAGTCGTGCCCGAGACCAACATTATGTAAAAAAGGACTGGCCACTCAGGCAAGCATTAACTCCAGGGTCTATGAACGTTGTTCAGAAGAGCCTCATTCCTAGTCATAAAGTTATTCTACCACGTTTACATATCAAACTAGGCTTATTTAAACAGCTTATCAAAGCAATGAGGGCATCACAAAGCGATGCTTTCATGTACTTATTTGAGAAATTTCCCAATATCTCTGAAGCAAAAATTAATGAAGGTATTTTTGATGGCCCTCAAATAAGAGAACTGATTAAAGATGAAGAATTTGAAATGATAATGACAACTAATGAAAAAGCAGCTTGGAGTAGTTTCAAAGAAGTTCAACAAGTTCTTGGGAAATAACAAAGACCCTGATTACAAGAATATTGTTGAGAGACTGTTAGAAAACTTCCGAAGGATGGGATGTTTAATGAATTTGAAGATCCATTTTCTCCATTCCCACATCGATCACTTCCCTAAGAATCTAGGAGACTTCAGTGAGGAGCAGGGTGAGAGATTTCACCAAGATTTGAAAGAGTTTGAGAGGAGGTATCAAGGTGTTTGGGATGTGAACATGATGGCAGACTATTGCTGGTCTTTGAAAAGAGACACTTCTAATGTACACAAAAGAAAATCCCTCAGGAGAAGTTTTGCGAATAAAAGAACACGTCGTTCATAAATTTCCGATTTGTAGTAGTAGTAGTAAAAGAACGGGTGGGGCTAGAACGGGATCGTCCCGATTGCGCACATTCCCGATCGGACACAGCGAAATTTCCCGATCGGACACAGTCCCGATCGGACACAGACCTGATCGGACACGGACTCTATCGGACACAGGCCCGATTGGACACAGTCCCGATCGGACACAGTCCCCATCGGACACAGTCCCGATCGGACACAGACCCGATCGGACACAGACCCGATCGGACACAAGCCCGATCGGACACATACGGTTGCAATCGGACACAGTCCCGATCGGACACAGACCCGATTGGACACAGTCCCGATCGGACACAGACCCGATCGGACACAGACCCGATCGGACACAGATCCGATCGGACACAACCCGATAGCGCACCAACCCGATAGCGCACGGATTCACTTTGCAACTTTTCACGCGAAGCGGGGGGATGGGGTGGGTGCGGGAGGGGGGGCCGAAGGCCCCCCTTGCACCCCCGTGTGTGTGTGTGTGTGTGTGAGAGAGAGAGTGCGTGTGTGAGGGGATAGTGCTTTCGTGCGCTATCGGGTCTGTGTCCGATCGGGACTGTGTCCGATCGGGACTGTGTCCGATCGGGTCTGTGTCCGATCGGGACTGTGTCCGATTGCAACCGTATGTGTTCGATCGGGCTTGTGTCCGATCGGGTCTGTGTCCGATCGGGTCTGTGTCCGATCGGGTCTGTGTCCGATCGGGTCTGTGTCCGATCGGGACTGTGTCCGATCGGGACTGTGTCCGATAGGGTCCGTGTCCGATCGGGTACGTGTCCGATCGGGTCTGTGTCCGATCGGGTCTGTGTCCGATCGGGAAATTTCGCTGTGTCCGATCGGGAATGTGCGCAATCGGGACTCACTCGCTAGAACAGTCCCTGATGTCACCTAGATCTAAAAGATCTTCTGTAACCCCGTGGTTGTCTGAGGTTATAAGTGGCGATCTAATTTGGCCCTTACAAGAAGGTTATGTAGATCGCCCACCCTCACGCTTTGTAATGCACTGGGTTCAATGAACATGTGACCCCAGAGTGTGTATCTCTTAAGAGCAAGTGCGGGGCAGTAGCACAAAATGTGAATGCTGTCCTCTTTTTCTTCGCCGCATAGCCGGCAGTCTTTCCGCTCGGCCAGGCCAAGATTGAATAAGTGGGCCCTGAGGGCCACATGGCCTGTGAGCAGGCCAATGGAGGTGTTGAGCTTCTTTCTGCTCATAGTTAGGAGTTCATCCGTCCTTTTAGAGAGGGGTCGGTTCAGCAATAACTTGGCTTGACGACAGCCCTGAACCTGGCCCCACGAAACCAGATGTTCCCGTTTCAAAGACTCTTTGATGAGTTTCTTGCCTATGGTAAAGGGGACGCCGACGACTTGTCTAGCCGGGACCTCGAGGGTGCCTAGCTTTGCCAGGCCGTCCGCCACTTCGTTGCCATGAATTCCCTGATGACCGGGAACCCAGACTATGGTGATCCTATTGGATTTGCCTAGTCTGTTGAGCGCTAGCATGCAGTCCCAAACCACCGAGGACTCAGTGGTGGTCTTGGCTAGAGCGTTAATGGCTGCCCTACTATCGGAGCAGATGAGTATATTTCTATTGGTAGCTTTAACTGAGGTTAAGGTGTTTGCGCACTCAAGGATTGCTAGAACCTCAGCTTGAAAAACCGTGGCCAGCTCCCCTAGGGAGTAAGATTCCCTGTAGTTAGTCCTTGAGCCGTAGACTCCAGCTCCAAATCGTCCTTCCGCCCCCGAGCCATCCGTATACCAGATGTCCCAGTTTGGCCGGCAGATTCGTTCTGGTTTACTCCAGTCTTCCCTAGAAGGTATCTAGTTTTTGAAGAACTTAGAGACCTGGGATATCCTAGGTATTCTATCCTGCAGCAGAGAGAATGGGTGTTCATGGAGGAACGATAGCCTGGCATGACCAAGGTGCCGTCCACTCCACTCACCCTGACACTTTAGTCTGTAGGCAGTAAGTTTGGCTGTGCTGATAATATAGCGGTCCAGGGGGTGGAAGACAGAGTGCAATCTCGAGCGCCTCTGTAGGGGTGGTTTTCATGGCCCCCATCGCCGCCCTGAGGTAGCAACCCTGTAGGCTTCTGAGAAGGTTCCTGGCCCCCACTTTCTCCACCCTGGGCCACCAGACCATTGCAGCATATGTGAGACGTGGCAGTAGAATGGTTTTGTAGATCCAAAGGGCAATACTGGGTTTGATACCCCACGTTTTGCCTACAGCCCTTCTACATGCCCACATGGAGGTGTAAAATTTCTTACGTTTGACTTCAAGATGAAATTTCCAACTTAGTTTGGGGTCAAGATGTATCCCCAGGTACTTCACCGAGGAAGTGTATAATAGCTCTTTGCCCCAGAGCCTCAAAGGCCCTATAGGTTCGGGCTTGTATTTTCTGGTGAAAATCATAGCCTCGGTCTTAGACGGATTAACCGTGAGACCTTTGGCTTGACACCAGCTTTGAATAATCTTAAGTGCTTTATCCATGAGCTCCTTAAGAGTTGAGAGAAAGCTGCCTCTCACGATTGCAGCCACGTCATCCGCGTAGCCACAAACGAGAAGGCTCCCTTCCTATAGTTTGACTAGAAGTTCGTCTACCACCAGGCACCACAAGAGCGGAGAAAGAACGCCGCCCTGCGGGCAACCTTTGGCCGGGAGACCACTCAGAGTTTTATCTCCATAGTCAACAGTCAAAACTGTCCGACAGCATGCTTTGCGTCCAGTCGATCAGTGTTTCGGGGATGTGATGCCTGTACATGGCCTCTTTGATCGCTGTATATGAAGTGGTATCAAATGCCCCCTCAATATCCAGAAATAATCCTAGGGCATACCCTCCAGTCGCCAGCTGAGTCTCAATCTTGCTCACAAAGTGATGAAGGGCAGTATCCGTAGATCTGCCCGCCCTATAGGCATATTGAGAAGATGCCAGCGGTCGGGTAATAAGGGGATATGTCCTAATATGGCTGTCTATCAGTCTCTCCAGTGTCTTCAAAACAAAGGAGGTGAGGCTAATAGGCCTGAAGTCTTTGGCCAAGATATGGCCATTTCTGCCTGGTTTGGGTATAAAAGTGACTCTGGTGCCACTCCAGACAAGGGGCACGTGTCTAAGGGCTATGTTAGCCCTAAGCACTTTAACTAGGGGGCCTATCAAAAGGCTCAAGCCCTCTTGCAAGCAGGCGGGATAAATCCCGTCTGGTCCAGGTGATTTATAGGGCTTAAAGGTTTTAACAGCCCATTCAACACCTTTGGGTTGGACTATCTTCGCCGCTAGTGACCAATCCCTGGGTTTAAAAACTTCCCTGGGTCTTACACGGGCGGTAGCAAGATTGTCAACCGTTCGAAAACCTGGGAAATGAGTCTCCATAAGGTGCTCGATGGATTCAGTGAGATTGACTGTGTAGCCTGTGTCGGGACGCTTGAGACATCCCAACTGGGTGCGGTTGTCCGAGCTGAGTATTCTGTTTAGCCTGGAGGCCTCTGGAGCGCTCTCGATGCTTGCGCAGAACTCTCTCCAGCTACTGCGTTTACTTCTAACTATTTCCTTGCTATACCTGCGTTGGGCGTTCCTAAAGGCTTCCCAGTGCGAGGACAAGCAGGAGTTTCTTGCCCTGTTAAAGAGTCTCCTGGTCTCGGATCTGAGCTTTGACAGCTCTTTGTTCCACCAGGGGACTTTGGTCTGGGACCGTATAAGTTTCAGGGGGCAGTTTGCCTCAAAGGCATCCGAGATAGCGTTGCTTAAGCAGGCCGCGGCAGTTTCCAGGTTATCCCTGGTGTGGAATCTGGTCGGAACGGTAGTTAGTCTATTTTTCAAGTCCAGCCTGAAACCGTCCCAATTCGTATTCCTAGGATTTCGCCTCCGCAAGATTGTAGGTTGCTGGCGAAGGGTGAGACGTATCTGCCTGTGATCGGATCCTGAAGGTTCATCTAAGACCCTCCAGTCTCTTACCAGTTCAGACACGCCCTTGGTGCAAATAGTAATATCAATTACCTCTTGTCTCCTAACGTCCATGAAGGTAGGTTCCGTACCTCTGTTTAAAATGGTAAGTCCTTTGCTCAGGATGAAGTCGTGTAGGCTCTCCCCTCTCGGGTTGATGTTTGAGCTCCCCCAACCAACATGGTGGGAGTTAGCATCACAACCCAGGAGGAGTTCGAGTCCTGCCTCCTCAGCATGAGCAACCAGGTTTTTGACGTTGTCCTGAGGTGGTGGATCGCAGGAATCATAGGGCATGTATGCTGACCCTATGAGTAAGTCCATTGTCTTTCCCTCCTCCAGGTTGATGCTCGTCTGGACGACAGTCAGATCTTCGCTGCTAAGCTGAGGCAGAAAAGTAATATTAAGGCCTTTTGCTACAATACATGTCCTTAGTTTGCGGTTCGAGCAGGCTCTGAAAATAGTTCCACAGCCGCCCAAACCTTTGATGGCATTAGCCAAGGCTCCTGGATAATGGCAATGTGTGTCTGCATCGCAGTAGTGCTCCTGGCCAGGATAGCCGAGGCGCCTTTACTGTTATGCAAGTTAATTTGGGTGATGGGTACCTTGGAGACCGTCATATTTAGGCGGTCTCCCCTGGTATTCCCTCTACAGATTCAGGCTTCCTGCCGCATTCCTTTTCAAGCAGCCTAACGGTTGCCCTTCCAAGCTCAGCTGGGCCTGAAATTGCAGGACTTCAGGGCGTCTAGAGATTGATCCCCAATCAGACAGGCGAAGTGGGTGCTCGTGGCATCCCTACTCACGCTCCCCCTGGTGACGATCCAATCTCCGGTCGCCAATCCTGCATTTTGTCTGCCGAGGAGCCTCAAGGCTTCCTCAGCAGACAAGTCTGGCTCCTCCACGTGCACCACCACTCGATGGCGCCTAGGCAGCTCATCAACCGGCACTACACGTAGGGAGTTTCCCCCCACTTTCAGTTCGGAGGATAGGCTTTTTAGCCAGTCCCCCGACTGCTTGTCGTCGCACGCGAAAACGAAGGCTCCGTCTCTTTCCCAGGAGCCGGAGAATGTGGGGGATTTTGTACCCTCGGGTAACGGGAATATCAACGTCAGCGTCGACAAGCTAAGAAAATAGTAAATGGTAATAGTAATTTACAAGAGAAAATTAATGAAGGATATAATATTATTGATCTTGCAAGTGTTAGTGAAATGCATGATGATCATGTAACAACAGATGTTACTTTACTACGTCAAAATCATGCAGAATATCAATCTCAATATCGATCGCGGAACAAAAGGCAGCCACAATTAAATATAAATAATATAACACTGAATAATATAGTAGAATATTATATTGGTTCTATGGATATATATTGTATTCATTGTAATGCAAAGCATTTCGCCGCTGAAAAAATATCTAATAAAGGATATTCATTTCACAATTGTTGTAATCATGGTTCAGTATATTTACAACCAATGCCTGAACCTCCTTAATTTATTCGGACATTATTTGACGGTAATCATGCAAAATCAAATAATTTTTTTCAACATATTCGTAGTTACAATAGCTCGTTTTCATTTGCATCGTTAACGCTAATTTAATTAATTTTCAAAATAGGCAACCTGCTCCATATTGTTTCAAAATACAAGGACAGATTTATTATCAAATTAATACAGCATTATATGCTGCAGAAAATGAGAGTCCAACTTATGGTCAACTTTTTATTATTGATTCGAATGAAGCAATAAATCATCGTATTAATCAAAATTCTTGTTTGGATTTTGAAATCGTACAAAACCTTGATCAAATAATGCGAGAATTTAATGTATTTGCTCAATCTTATCAAATGATGGGTGAAGAATTAGAAAATCAACGACGTTTACAAACGGAATTAGGTGAATTATTACCGGAATTACAATTATTGTTTACTTTAAAACCAGATATGGATAGACGTCGATATAATGCTCAAAGAACTAATGAAATTGCTGCTGTTTTTTGTACTACTGCTGATGGTGAAATTCCAGTCATACATTACAATACGTAATAGAAATACTAAAACTTTACAAAATGTTAGTATTATGGATCCAAATGTTGAACCATGGATATATCCATTGTTTTATCCATTTGGTACTCAAGGATGGCATAGTTATTTAACAAAAATAAATAGTGATAGACGAATAACTAGAGGACAGTATATCAAATATCGTATGGCTATTTGTGATGAATTTAATGTTTTTTTATTAGGACGTCGCTTATTTCAGCAATGGCTTGTAGATAATTATGTAAAAATGGAAAAAGAGAATTGATTATTGTAAAAATCATCAAAAAAAATTACGTTCTGAAACATACCAAGGATTAAGAGATTATTTACAAACTACAGCTACTAATGACTTAAATGGACGTATTGGAGAAATGGTTATACTCCCTTCCACGTTTAGTAAATTTGGTAAGCCAGATCTTTTTATTACTATGACTTGGAATCCAAAATGGCGTGAAATCGAAGAAAATCTATTGCCTGGTCAACAAGCTTCTGATAGACCTGATATTTGTGCTCGTGTTTTTAATATTAAAATAGATTATTTAATTGATTTAATTGTAAAGCAAAAATTTTTTGGTAAGGTAGCAGCGTTTGTATACGTTATTGAATTTCAAAAACGCGGTTTGCCACATATTCATTTGTTGATTACTTTAAAATACAATTTTAAAATTACAACACAGATTGTTGATAAATACAATTCTTCTGAAATTCCTGATCCTGATAAAAATCGTATTTTACATGATATAGTTATGAAACATATGATTCATGGACCTTGTGGCGATTGGTGCTTGGTAGATGGACGTTGTTCGAAACACTTTCCAAAACCATTTCTTGAAGAGACTAGAATGAATGAAAATGCTTATCCTTATTATCGTAGACGAGATAATGGTAGAAATTTTGAACGTCCTGGCGGATATATAGTTGATAATCGTTATGTTGTTCCATATTGTCCTATTTTATCGATTATATTTAATTGTCATATTAACGTTGAGGTAGTTTCAAGTATTAAATCGGTTAAATATCTGTATAAATATATTTATAAACGACATGATGTTGCTGCTATAACCATTGAACCAATATCAGAACATGTAATTATTGATCATGATGAGATACATAATTATATCGAAGCTCGTTATGTTGGACCTATAGAAGCCATTTGGCGTATTCTTGGTAAGAAGTTACAAAATAAAAGTCATGCTATAATGCGTTTGCCAGTCCATCTTCCTAATGAGCAAAATATTATAATCGAAAATGGAAATATTGACGTCATGACATCTGCTTTAAATCAAGCTACTATGTTAATAGATTATTTCTCATTGAACTTACTAGATGAAGAAGCAAAACAATATTTATATATAGAAATTCCACGCTATTATACATTTAAAAAAGAAAAAATTAATGATAGAAGTACATCGCGTTGGGTTAAACGCAAAAGCCATTTTAATTGTGTAGGACAAATATATTCCGTTAGTCCAGCACAAACAGAATTATATCATTTGCGATTATTATCCCCTCCGGGGTACACCACCTTGTCGTGGTGGAGGGGCTCGGGTGATCCTACGATCCGCTAAGACAGTACCGAGGGTTCAATCTTCGGGAGGGCCGGCGGGGAGGATCACTCGCTAAGAGTGTACCAGGGCACCCGGCTTTGCCCAGGGGACAGTCTGTCCCCGAAGGGTCAGTGAGACCCAAGGTCGGTAGGGGAAGGAGACCGCGACTACAAACCCCGGCTGCACGGAGCCGATAGGGGAGGATTTCTATCTTCCCTCCGTGCACATTGCGGGTGCTCCTGCGGGGGTGTGAGAGTGCTGCGTGATGGGTGCTCCTGCCTCGTAGCGTCTCTCGGGTGGGGACGTGGGTGCCGTGGTGCCTTGTGTCTGGGGGCGGCATCCTCCTCGCGATCTTGCGGGGTGGGTGCGCGTCCTGGCATGGGGTGCTTTCGGCGTCCCACAGTAAGGGGTCTCGGGGCTAGCCCGTGACTCCTTGGGGGGATGCGGTGGCCGGTCCACTCCGAGCCGGGGTGTCACCCAAGTATGGGTGTCCCTCCGGGGAGGGGTGGAAGCGGCGTCCCGCAAGGGGGTAGTCGCCTCCCACCGCTCGGCAAACGGCCCGGGGTGTGACCCCGGGATACGCGCCGAGTAAGAGGAGGGGACGGGTCGGCAGGTTGATTCACCCGGAGATATCCGGGTGACCGGGATTTTCCGGACTGCCGGCCCGGGTCGCACCGAGCCGCTCGGACGTTTCCGAGGCGGGGTCGGTGCGACGGGGATGGCGGTGATTAGGGTCTCCCGGCGAAGGGGAAGTCTCCCCCTCGTCGGTGCCCAGTAGCCGTCTGCCGCCGGAGCCGCTCCGACGTACTCGGAGGTCGGGGTCCGACGGCGATGTTGGGTACCCGGTGGTTGTCCGTGACCGTTTCCTCTTCCGAAACGGCAACCACCGGGACGGCGCATGGCCCCGGGTCTAGAGGACCCGGGCCGGGACTTTAGCCGGTCGCCACGGCGGGCAAGACGGGGTAGGGGAGCGGCTGCCCCGTCCCAACCGTCCGTGGGGCCCCCCGGGTGGCGCCACTCGCTGCGGTGTCCAAGAGGTCGGAGACTCGGAACCCCTGAAGACCAGTGGAAGCGTCAAAACCTCCACGGGCTAGTAGAGGGCTGGAGGCCCGTGTCGGGGATGCCCATCCCCCGACCTGTGCCATATGCCATCTCCCCGGGGGAACTTGGGGCCCGGTCGCGGGATATTCCGCGGCCGGTGGGGGTATACCCTGGATGGCGGAGCCGCAGCGGGACAGTGGGATAATTTCACAATGAATACCACTAATACTAAAGAAACCCAACAAAAAAACAAAACAAAGGTTACGGCTCTAAGGAGCGGAGAGGGAGAGGGTATTGAGGATGGCTTCACAGTCAACCTCCCAATACTCTGGGCGGACGAGATCCGCGAGTAGGGCGGGTGATCGGCTGCATGGCGGGGAGCGCTATGCACCGTACGAGACCACCGACAAGGGATCCAAACCTTTTGTCACCAAGGTGGAGCACGTTGCCGCCAAAATGTCCTTGGACAGGGTATTGAGGGTCACATTGGGACCCAGAATACCCCTATCGGGGACGGGAAAGGAGGAGACAACTCCGCCCACAGCACCCAGCGAAGTGGGACCTAGTCCCACTCCTACAACGGGTGGCGAGAGAAATGGTGGGGAGATCGGGGGTGTAACCCCGTCTCAACCACAGCCAAGTCCCCTCGACCAACCGAGATGGGCACACGAGGGCATGGAGGTGGACTCGCTCGACGGGAATGCCACAGAGGAGGAGGTAGATGTCGTGGACATCACGGAAGAGGAGGCCCTAAAAAAGAAGAAAGGAAGGGGAAGGTACCCGAAGCCGGGCTGTGGCCTGTACGTCGGGAAAAGAGAGAAGAACGAAGAAAGGGCCAGGCAGAAGAAGGAGGACGCACGGGTGGATAGTGCCCGAAAGGCCCTCGACCCACTCGTTCCCCCTAAGGGGGCCAGATGGAACAAGGTCCTCAGGCAGGAAGAGGACATGGAGGAGGAGCTATCCCATGCTCCTCTGGAGGATATTGTCGCGAGGATGGTGGAGCAGTCTGCCACAATATACAAAATAGCGGACTGCTCCAACGGCATGAAGGGTAGCCTGGTCGGGGAGATGAAAAAGGTGGTTGCGATGGTGAGGGCGGCCACCACCGTTCTTGCCGAGAGGGCGCGTGAGAATGAGGAGATGGGCAGCAGGAAGGAGCTGGAACGATACAGGAAGGAAGTCAAACAGCTCAGGGAGGAAATACGGGAGATGAAGGAGGCCCGAAAACCAGCGGCTCCGGCTCCCGAGTCCCCTCCCCCAAGTCGGAAGAGGAACAGAGGAGTGAAGAGAAGGAGGGCCACCACATTCGAGTTTAGTTCGGAGGAGGAGGAGATAGCCTCCCTCCGGCTAGACGACAGGAAGGTCTTCCCACCCCTCCCCTTCCACTCCAACCCCGCTCGTGAGGAGAGGAAGGAGAAAGGAGAGGAGAGAAGGAAGGCGTTACAACCCCTCCAGGAGGAGCCGAGCCCCTATATTAGAGGTCCAGCGCTCAAAGGGGGGGCCAGGTACATAGACGTCTACCCACCTGGCCTCCCTGCGGAAAAACGCGGGGAATTCGACGAGGTCGTGGAAGGCCTCAGCCAGGTGGCGATTGACGTAGAGGCGGACGATGAGGCGAGAAGAGAGAGGGCACTGAGGGAGCGAAATCAGATGCTCCAAAGGCTCAACGAGCTCTACGGCGAGGGTTCAAGGACAGTGAAGTCCAGCCCGATGCCCGCCCCTACGCCTCAACCCCGGAAGGTGAAGTTACCGATGTTGACGCTGGAGTCCTACGTCTCCACCTCCGTCATCGAGAAGGAGGCCATGGCCTCCGACTCTCGGAGAGGTGGAAACGCGGAGCTTCCGAAGGAGACTTTCCCCCCTATGACCTCTCCACCCAAGGCAGGGTCACGAGGGGATGTGAAGAAGGGAAAGAAAAAGAAGAATAAAGGGAAGAAGAAGGGGAGCGAGGACACATCCTCTCCCCCATCCGCTCCACGGCCGGCTGCGAGGGGGAAGAGGGAGCCTGAGACCCCTCAACCCTCAAGAAACACGGCCGGAAATGGACAGGGGCCCCAAAAAGCCCCTGAAAAAAAGAGGAAGGAGGCCGCCACCACCGATGGGCCCGCCTCGCAGCCCCCTGCTAAGGGGAACGACGGAGAATGGAGGACAGTGGTCGGCAGGAAGGCCCGCCAGGGCAAAGCCGCGGAGAGTCGCGCCAAGAGCACTCCCGCTCCAGCGGCCAGACCCGGGGGAGCCGGTAAAGGCGCGAGCCAACCCCGGCCCCCTGAACAAGCCTCCCCACCTCCCACCGCTCAGGGGAGTGGAGGGGGTAAGAAGAAGAGAAGGACTCCGAGGACGGCCGCGGTGGTCATAACTTGCCCACCCGGCCAGTACAAGGATGCGATCAGGCTGGCCACGGAGAAAATAGACCTGGCCAGCCTAGAGATCGAAGGGATGACGGCCAGGAGGGCGGTCACGGGCGCGCAGATATTTGAGGTGGGCGGCCCGGACAACCGGCGCAAGGCGGAAGCGCTCGCCGAAAAAATCAGGGTGTTCGCTGGAAAGGATGGGGTGAGGGTTGCTTGCCCTATCACTACGGCCGAGCTCCGAATCCGGGACCTGTGCGAGGCGACGGAGGAGGATATTAGGGGGGCGGTGGCTTCCGTTGGAGAGTGTGCCCCCGATTTAGTAAAGGTTGGGCCGATTCGGTTCGCCGGCAGAGGTCTCGGCACGGCGTGGGTCCGTTGCCCTCTGGCTGTGGCCAATAAGCTGGCTGCAGCCAAGAAGATAAGAATAGGGTGGACCAACGCCAGAGTGGAGGCACTGGAGAAGAGACCTCTCCAATGCTACAAGTGCATGGGGAAGGGACACACCAAGTCCCAGTGCACGAGCCCCACGGACAGAGGAGGCGATTGTTACAGGTGTGGGAGACCTGGACATGCGGCCCGGGACTGCACAGCCCCGGCGAGGTGCCCGGTGTGCGCCGATCTCGGCCGTCCGGCCGATCATCGTGCAGGCTCCCGCACCTGTACAGCACCAAGGAGGAAAGCGAGCGGGCGGGCGACTAGGCCCGTCGCATTAATCTCCTCCTCCCCTGCAGATGAGGGAAAGAAAGGAGAGGTGAAAAGCTCCACCTCCTCTGTACAAGAAGAGGGGGCTATGGAGTGTGAGCCTCCTCTGCCACAGAGGAGGCCACGAGTAAGGGCGGACAAGGCGTCCGCGGATCACCCCCCACCGGAGCCCGCTGTGAGAGCGGAAAGTGGGGAAGGCGATCAGATGGAGGTGGTGCTGGAGGAGCCTGGTGAACAGAAGTAAATATGACCACCAGACTCCTCCAAGCCAATCTTAATCACGCCGGCCAGGCGCAGCAGCTGTTTATGCAGAACCTAGTCGAGCGTGATGTCGGATTGGGGATCGTCTCCGAGCCGTATACGGTCCCCGATCGCAACGACAATTGGATCGGAGATGCCGGCGGCTCGGCGGCGGTCGTGAGGGCTGGCGCGAACTCCCCCTCCCTCAAGCTAATAGAAAGAGGAGGGGGTTCGTCGCGGTGAAGTGGGGGCCCATCTATGTAGCTTCGTGCTACGCCCCCCCCAGATGGACACCCGGCGAGTTCGAGGCGTTTCTGGAACAACTGGGGGCGGTCGTGCAGGGCATTCTGCGCGACACCCCCGACGCCCCTGTAATTGTGGCCGGGGATTTCAACGCAAAATCCCCGGCCTGGGGCGAAACTCGCCGGGATCGTAGGGGCAATACCCTGGTGGGGTGGGCGAGTGAGCACGGCCTCTGCATATTAAACAGGGGCCGTGCAAGCACCTGCGTGCGGCCGCAGGGCAAGTCCATCGTGGATATCACGATTGGCTCCCCATATGCGGCGCGCATGGTGAGTGGCTGGCGCGTGGTGCAGGATGTGAGGGGTGAAACCCTCTCGGACCACCTGTATATAGAGGTGGTCCTGGGCACTGCGCGTCGGACGTTTCCTCGCCCATCCCTAGGGGGGGCCAACGAAGTGAGATGGGCCCTCACTAAACTCGACGAAGACGAGTTGGAGACCGCCCTACGTGTGGTAACATGGGGGATGCCGGAGGGAGCAACGAGGCGGGATATCCACGAGGAAGTGGAATGGCTCCGGGGCATCATGCACCAGGTGTGTGACGCAGCTATGCCCCGGGCCACATCCCGCCCAAGACGGGCCGTTTATTGGTGGACGGAGGAAATCGCCGAGTTGCGGCGCTCCTCCGTCCAGGCCCGGCGCACGCTCTCCCGGCTTCCACGCAACGTGGGAAGGAGAGCAAAGGAAGACGCCCTGGCCGCCTATAGGGTTGCGAGATGCGCCCTTAGCCGAGCCATCAGGAAGTCAAGGGCAACATGTTGGAGCGAACTACTAAAGTCGCTCAACACGGACCCATGGGGGCGCGCATATAAGATTGTTCTGAGCAAACACAGAGCATGGGCGCCCCCAGTGACGCAGTCCCTGGAGGACCACATCCTCCGCAGAGTTGTGGACACCCTCTTCCCTCAGTAGGTGGAGGGGTCCACGTTAGAGTGGGGTCCAAACCTCGATGGGCCCCATGAAATAAGCGAGGATGTGGAGATAACCGGGGGCGAAGTCATCCGGGCCGTCCGGCGTATCGGGTCGAGAAAGGCACCCGGGCCGGACGGGGTACCCGGAAAGATATGGGTCCGGGCCCTTGGCTTCCTTGGTGAGCGCCTGAAACACATTTTTAACGAGTGTCTCAGGCAAGGGGTGTTCCCCCCAGTGGAAGAAGGCCAAGCTGGTCCTTCTTCCAAAAGCAGGCAGGGAACCGGGCACTCCGTCGGGTTATAGGCCGATTTGCCTGCTGGACGAGGTAGGGAAGATCCTGGAGAGGATCATCGCTACCCGCCTCGTCCAGCATCTGTCTCGGGAAGGAGCGGATCTCCACGAGGAGCAATATGGCTTCCGGGAGGGAAGATCGACGATCGACGCGATCAAGCGCGTCAGGTCCCTCTCGGAAGCCGCGATAGAGGGGGGTGGGGTGTGCATGGCGGTGTCGTTAGACATCGCCAATGCTTTTAACACCCTGCCCTGGGATTGTGTCGGGGACGCCCTCCAGAGGAGGGGGTCCCCAGCTACCTCGTGGGGATTATCCGAAGTTATTTCCGGGGCAGAACGCTGGAGTATGTCGAGTCCGACATGCTCTGGCACCGACGGAGTGTTCAGTGCGAGGTCCCGCAGGGGTCGGTACTAGGCCCCCTGCTATGGGACCTCGCGTATGACAGGGTTCTCTGCCTGCCCCTCCCCCGAGGCTGCCACGCCATCTGCTATGCAGATGACACGCTCGTGGTAGCTGAGGGGGAGAGCTGGGGGAACACCGCGGCCAGGGCGGAAGCCGCGACAGCGTGCGTGGTGCGGGGTGTCATCGATATGAGTCTCAAGGTGGCGGCCAGCAAAACGGAGGCGATGTATTTTTATGGTCGCGCCTCCGGGTCGCCACCTGAGACTCGTATCCGAGTAGGAGGAGCCTCCATCCTGGTGGGAGACCGGTTAAAATACCTCGGTCTCCTACTGGATGGCCAGTGGAGATTCGGGCACCACTTTAGGGCCCTTACCCCCAGGGTCGAGCGGGTATCGACTGCGTTAGGTCGACTCCTGCCGAACCTCGGGGTCCGGATGGCCGTGTCCGCCGCATGTATGTGGGGACGGTGAACTCGGTGGCCCTATATGGGACACCCATATGGGCGAAGGATCTCGCGGCCATGCGTAGCGCAAAGGATGCACTCAGGCGAGTGCAGCGCACCATGGCCGCGAGGGTGACAAGGGCCTACCGAACCGTCTCTCACGCGGCGGTCACAGTAATTGCGGGCTGGCCACCCCTGGAGTTCCTCGCGCAAATGTACGCCGATATGTACTGGCGAGAGCGGGAACTCCGGGGTGGCCCTGGCGGAAGGAAATTGCCAGCCCGCATAAAGAGGGTCATCCGGCTCCACGCCCGGCGGTCTCTTATGGAGAGGTGGGACGCCCACCTCTCCGACCCGAATACAGAAGGTCAAAGAACCGTCGGGGCCATCCGGCCCTGTCTGGCGAAATGGGCAGACAGGGTCCAGGGGGAGGCTACCTATAGGTTGACACAGGTGCTCACCGGACACGGCTGTTTCGGTGAGTACCTGTGTCGAATAAAAAAGGAGGACACCCCGCACTGTCATCACTGCGGGGCGACAAATGACTCGGCGCAGCACACCCTGGCCGAATGCCCGGCCTGGGATGTGCTGCGCCAAGAGCTCATCAGGAGGGTGGGCGCCGACCTCTCGCTGCCGGCGCTTGCGAAAAACATGGCCGACAGCGGAGAGATCTGGAAGGCCGTCGCCTCCTTCTGTGAGTCTGTTATGTTCCGGAAGGAGGTGGCGGAGCGGGTGTGCCGCCAAGAAGAGGCGGCGGCGGAGGCGGTTGCGGCAGCTGCGGCCGCGGCTGCCGCTCAAAGTAGTGACGATGAGGAGGAGGACGCGGACGAGAGTGTCGAGGAGGATAGTGCGGGGGAGAGAGAGACAGAGGACGAGGACGGGTGGCATGCACCCACACCCCAGCCCCCCCCCCCCCGCGAGCCGCAGGAGCAGGACGACGGAGGTGCCGGAGGGGGTCTTCGTCTCCCCAGTCGGGGAGATGACATTAAGGGGGGAGAGATGCAGTGGCCGCGACAACAGCGGCTACATAAGCACGCTTCTCCCCCATTGACCTCCTCCGGACAGATGCAAGACATACGGGATGGCGAGGAGGGAGTGGTAGACTTGGACCCTCCCTCCCTCCTCAGAGTCGTAGTCTGACGACTCGGTGAAAGGGAGGAGGGGGGGATACATCAATCCCCTCCCCTCCACCAAGTAATGGAAAGAAGGAAGTAGTCGGGGAGAGGAAGGAAACATCTTCCTTCCCTCCCCCCGACTGGAATACGCAGGCCGCTATCAAATGGCGGCCGATGCGATTCCCTCGGGACCTGATCGTCGCGGGCGGGGGCCCGTGGCGGTCCGCTCAAGGTCCCCGAGGAAGGTGGGTGAATGGCGTGGCCCCATTCACCCGCAGTAGGGAAGTAGAGAGGGGAGGGAGATAAATAACCTCTCCTCGGGATGGAGACCCAATGGTAATCAAACGCCATTGGGTCGTAAGCGCGGAGGGGACCCACAGTCGGGGATGCAGAAGTATTGCATCAGCGAGTCCCTGGTCCCCGCCTGCCCCTCCAAACGCGCGGAAGGCCACCTCGGGGGTTTTAGTGGGTACACCGGCCGATTATAGGCCGGGACTCCCATAACCCTCGCTTCTCCCCCGAGAAGTGAGGGTATCCATAAAGGATTTTCCCCGAGTTACCAAAAAAAAAAAAAAAAAATTTGCGATTATTATTACTTACAGTAAAGGGGGCTACAAGTTTTAATGATTTGAAAACTGTAAATGGAGAATTTTGTCAATCATTTTCAGCGGCATGTTTGGCTTTAGGTTTAATCGAAGATGATGAATGGAAACGAGCTATGAATGAAGCTGTTGCATGGATGATGCCTCGACAACTTTGTAGATTATTTGTACGTATATTATTACATTGTCAACCATTACATTCTGAAGAGTTGTGGGAAAATTTTAAAGAAACAATGTCTGAGGATTATGTTCGACATTTTGGTATGTTACAAGAACAAAATAAAGCTTATATGCAAATTAACAGTATGCTTCGTGCTGAAGGTAAAAGTATTGCTGATTTTCCACAAATGGAACAGTTAATAGAAAATAGTGGAGAGGAAGATTACATGACACTTGATGAAGATATGGAAATAGACACCAAACAATACAAACAATTAAATGAGAAGCAAAAAGAGATAGTTGATCTTTTATTAAATAGATTAGATAATAAAAATAATAATTATAATAATTGTTTTTATATTGATGGTCCGGGTGGATCAGGTAAAACATTTATATATACAACTATCTATCATTTAGCTAGAATTAGAAACAAACGTGTGTGTACAATGGCTTTTACGGGTATTGCAGCCACATTATTACCTACTGGAAAAACAGTTCATAAGACATTTGGATTACCGGTTCCATTATTTGCAGATTCATCATCTGCTATTAAATTACAAACTAAAGAAGCTCAATATTTGAAGAAAACTGATATTTTTATTTGGGATGAAGCACCAATGGCACCACGATATGCTTTAGAAATTATGGATAGAACATTGCGTGATATTATGAATAATGATATTCCCTTTAGTGGAAAAATTGTTTTATTAGGTGGTGATTTCAGACAACTTTTGCCTATTAAATTACAAGCTACTCGAAGTGAAATTGTAAATCTTTCTATTAAATTTAGTTCAATTTGGAAAAATTTTAGAAAATTCTCTTTAACACAAAATATGCGAGTTCTTCAAGAAGAAATTGAATTTGCAAAGTTTTTATTGGATATGGGAGGTGGCAAATTAAATGATTTAAATGATAATATACAAATTCCTGAATGTTGTGTGCGCCTATTAATGCTGATATTGTGGAAGACATATATGGTGAGTTAATACGAAAAAAGGAGTTTGCTAAAGCAGCTAAATGTGCAATACTTTCTGCAAGAAATGTTGACGTAGATGAAATCAATAAAAAAGTTGTTGAATTATTAGATATAGCTAATGAACGAATTTATACAAGTGTAGACAGTGCTATAAATGGTGACAATGGTGACATTGGTAAAGCTTTGTTACCAGAATATTTAAATAGTTTATCTCCATCATCTCTTCCTCCACATGAATTGCGTTTAAGACCAAATTGTATCATTATGTTGATTAGAAATCTTAGTATCAATGAAGGTCTTTGCAATGGAACACGATTAATGGTTATAGAACTTGGAGATCATTTATTAAAGTGTAAGATTTTAACAGGTGACAAAGCAGGAGATATTGTGTTTTTGAATCATATAATATTATATTGTGAAAATATATATCCTTTTACTTTTTCCAGAAGACAGTTTCCGATAAAATTAGCTTTTGCTATGACAATTAACAAATCACAAGAATAAACGTTTGATAAAATTGGTTTAGATCTTTGTAAAGATGTTTTTAATCACGGGCAACTTTATGTTGCTTTTTCACGAGTTCGTTCTTGGCAATCATTAAGAGTTTACCTTGGTAATCAACGAAATAATAGATACGTAAAAAATTATGTATATAAGGAAATATATATTTAACTTTTTGCTTTTTAAATCTAATAAAAATGATTTATATTAAAATAACAATAACAAAGTAAATAATTTAATTAAATTTAAATTAAAAAATAAATATTTTATCAGTATATTAATATTTGTTATGTAATATTAACAGTAATTATGGTTTATTATTTTTACTAATTATTAATTATTATTAATTGTATAAATGTTAATGTCATTATTAATAATAAGACATATGGTATTCATAATTATTTATTTTTATATTTATTTATATTTATTTATTTGTATTTATTGGGAGGAAAGTGGATAGAGGAAAAGGGGTGGAAAGTAGGCTTCTGAAATGTAGCGGGGGTAAAGAATAAGGAGGAAAGGTTTTGGAAAGATATCAAGAGATGGGAGGTGGTTGTGATGGTGGAAACTTGGGATGATGGGAAAGGTTGGGACAGGGTAAAGCGGATGTTACCAAAAGGATATAGGTGGGCAAGACAATTAGCGAAAAAAAGGAGTAAAAAAGGAAAACCGATGGGGGGGAGGTAAATATAATTATTGGGTTAAAGAGGAGGGGGGAATAGCCTCGGTTATTGAAGTAGAAGAAAAAGAGGAAGGGGTGATGGCAGTAGAGGTATGCGTGGGCGAGGAGAGATGGAGGATAGTAGGAGTGTATGTGAAGGGAGATATGAAGGTAAAGCTAGAGGCGATGAAGGGATGGCTGGAGGAGCAGGAGGAAAGCAAATGGACAATAATAGGAAGTGACTTTAACGCGAGGACGGGGAAGTTGGGAGGAGGTGTAGAGGAGGGAGAGGAGGAAGGAATAGTAAGAAAATCAAAAGATGGAAAGGTTAATGAAGAAGGAAGGAAATTGATAGAAGGACTAGAAAAAAGGGGATGGGGAATTCTGAATGGAACGGTGGAAGGGGACAAAGAGGGGAAATTTACGTATACGGGGGGAAGAGGAGAATCAGTGATTGATTATGTGGTAGGGCAGGAAAAGGTAAGAAAAGGGTGGTGAGGATGGAAGTAGGGAATTGCGTGGAGCCGGACCATCATCCATTGGTAGTATTTTTAGAAAGAAAAGGAGGAAGGGCAAAGGGGAGAGGATGGGGAAGTAAAGAAGATAGAGGTGGGAGATGGACAATAAGAGGAGGGTAAAAAATTAGAGTGGAGGTAGATTGGGAATTAAGGGGGGACAAGGGCGTAGATGAAGAGTTGGAAATGAAAATAGAGAAGATAGGAGAGAAATTGAAGGAGGGGGAAAGAGAAAGTGGGAGGAGGAAAAGGGTAGGATGGTGGGATGAAGAATGTGAGGGTAAAAGGAGAGAAGTGAGGAGAACATTAAGAGAGTGGAGGAAAAGGGGAGGGGAGGGTGAAAGATAAAGGAAGGAGAGAGTGGAATACAAGTTGTTATGTAAAAGGAAAAGAGGGGAGGAAAACGAGAGATGAATTAAGGAGGCGCAGGAAGCAAGGACAGAAGGGGAGATGTGGGGGATAGTTAATAAGGAGAGGAAAAGGAGAAAGGGGGTCAACGAGGGGATAGAAGGGAAAGAATGGAGAGAGTACTTTATGAAGTTGTTAGGAGGGGTAGAAAGTAGAGTGTTAAGAGGAGGGATGGGAAGGAGGGCAGAGGATGGAGAAGATCTGAGAAGTGAGGTAAGGAATGTTTTGGAGAAGTTGAAAAAGGGGAAGGCGGCGGGGGCGGATGGGGTGCCAAACGAGGTATGGAAGTGTGGGAGAGAAAGGATAGAGGAGTGGATCTGGGGCTTCTGTAACAGGGTTTGGAGGGGAGAAGGGTGGCCGGAGCAGTGGAAGGATGGAATAATTGTTCCGTTAGTGAAAAAGGGGGCAGGAGAGAAGGTAGAGGATTATAGAGGGGTAACGTTGATGCCAACGCTATACAAAGTGTATGTGGGAATGTTAACAGAGAGGTTGAAGGAGGAGATGGAGGAAAAAGACATGGTGTCACAGAGTCAGACAGGTTTCAGAAAGGGGATGGGAGTAATAGACAATATTTATGTTCTAAATTTTCTAGTGAATAGGCAGCTAAAGCGGAAAGGTGGAATGGTAGTTACGACGTTTGTGGATCTAAAGGCGGCGTTTGACTCGGTGGACAGGGAGGTGTTAATGGAAGCAATGAGGGGAAGAGGAGTTAGGGAAGGATTAAGGAGTAGGATATAAGAGGTATATAGGGAGACGAGGAGTAGCGTGATGGTAGGAGAGAAAATAGGAGAGAATTTTTGGACGGCAAGAGGAGTGAGGCAGGGATGTCCAATGAGTCCGTATTTATTCAACCTAGTTTTAGCGGATGTGGAGGAGGTGTTGAGAAGGGGAGGATGAGGAGGAGTGAAACTAGGAGAGGAAAAAATCTATTGTTTGGCATATGCGGATGACATGGTGCTGTTGTCAGAAAATGAGGAGGGGATGGCACACATGTTAGGGAAATTGGAGGGGTATATGGATAGGAACAGGTTAGAGGTAAATGTGAGAAAAACGAAAGTTATGAGGTTTAGGAAAGGAGGAGGGAGGAGGAAAGCGGCAAAGTGGAGATGGAAGGGGGAAGAGATAGAGAAGGTGACGGAATTCACATATTTAGGATATAAAACTCAAAGGAACGGAGGCCAGGAGGCGCACGTGAAAGACAAGGTAAGGAAGGCAGGGGCGGTGATAAGACAGGTGTGGGGGATAGGTAAAAGGAGATTTACGGGAGATTGGAAAAGAAGAATTTGGCTATGAGAGGTTGGTAGGAACGGTAATGGAGTTCGGTGCAGACATATGGGGGTGGAGGGAATGGAAAGAGGTGGAGGCAATGCAGGAAAGATGGATTACGTAGACGTTAGGGGTGGATTGGTGCACGCCGGGGTATATGGTAAGGGAGGAGATTGGGAAGGAGAAGTTTAGGATAGGGACAGGGAAAAAGGCAGTAGGATTTGAAAAGAAACTGGAAGAAGGGAGAGGTGGAGGCTTAGCAAGGAGATGCTTTAAGGAAATGAAAAGGAAGATACGAGAGGGAGGGGAGATGACAGGGTGGGAAGAGGAGAGGAAGAAATTTTTTGAGGACAGGGGAAAGGAAGTGAGAGATGGAGGAGAAAAGAGGAAGGGGAGAAGAAGTATATGATGGATGGGAGCAGAGGAATAGAGAGATGCAAAAGGAGGAAAGATGGGAAAGGTTTAGAGATTCGAGGTACAACAGATGGTATGGGGAGGTGAAGGAGGAGGGAATACCGGCATATCTGGAAAAGGGATGGGGGGAAAGTAGATGGAGGAGGGTGATAAGATTTAGTTGAATAACGAAATGAGAGGAGCGAGATATTGGGAATCAGAAGAAAGAAGGAAGTGTAGGCGGTGTGTGGGGAGTGAGGAGACATGGGAACATGTATTGGGAGAATATAGAGGAGGAGGAAAAGAGGGGAATTGGTGGGAGAGAATGGAAGAGATTTTGAGTCAGGAAGGGGAAGGGGAAGGGGAATGGTGGATGAGGGAGATAGAGAGTGAAAGAGAGAAGGAAAAGGGGGAGAACGGAGGAGGGGTGGAAGGAAGGGGATGGTGAATGGAGGGATGTGTGTGGAGTGAAGGAGAATATGTGGAATATGTGGAACCGGAAGTCGGAAAGTTAGGGGTAGATCTCTCTCTCTTAGTTAGGTTAGATAGGGTAGTTTGTAAGGGATCGTCCCGATTGCGCACATTCCCGATCGGACACAGCGAAATTTCCCGATCGGACACGGACCCGATCGGACACGAACCCTATCGGACACAGTCCCGATCGGACACAGTCCCGATCGGACACAGTCCCGATCGGACACAGACCCGATCGGACACAGACCCGATCGGACACAAGCCCGATCGGACACATACGGTTGCAATCGGACACAAGCCCGATCGGACACATACGGTTGCAATCGGACACAGTCCCGATCGGACACAGACCCGATCGGACACAGACCCGATCGGACACAACCCCGATCGGACACATACGGTTGCAATCGGACACAGTCCCGATCGGACACAGACCCGATCGGACACAGTCCCGATCGAACACAGACCCGATCGGACACAGACCCGATCGGACACAACCCCGATCGGACACATACGGTTTCAATCGGACACAGTCCCGATCGGACACAGTCCCGATCGGACACAGACCCGATCGGACACAGGCCCGATCGGACACAATCCCGAAGTCCTGATCGGAACACAGGTGCAATCGAACATAGCACTTGTCGAAAATATGTAATTTTTTGGAATACATATTCGGTTTAACATTAGATAATTGCATTTAATTTTAGGATAATGAGTTTTTAGTAAAGGTGGAAACGTGTTGCATCTCTTTTCTGTCGGCATCGTTGCTTACTGCATACGTGACAGGTATTCTAACTTATATCATATATTATATTGTTAGACATCTACCATTGTCTTAATATTTCATTATTGTGTTTTAATATCACACATTTGTGAACTTCGAAAATCTTGTCTTTTGTCGATAAAGACATTGAATTAGCATACTTTGCTACCATGAAGGATAATGAGGCAAATGAGCATAAGGTAAATTTTTAGAAGTATGTTTTGTAATAAGGTACATTATATTTAGGAACGAGTATTTCTTGTTATATTCTAATAGTATTTATTACAAGATATACAGCCTATTTGTGTTACATAAGTGTAATAACTTTCCAGTGTAATAACTTTCCAGTTTAATGAATCTCTTTTATTTTCAGTAATGAGATCTTTACACTTGCTTAAGAAATAGTTGTGTCTATGAAATATATATCAGTGCTTATACAACTATAATTTAAGATAGTATATTTTCATATTGTATTTTTTTAGTGTTCATTCAATCTAAAGGAAGACTAAATATTGATGGTGATAATATTCTGGTACGATTGTTGTATGAATGAGTTCTTAATGTCGCACTGCCTACTAATATTACATTTATTTTAAAGAAACGAAAATAACAGATTAATAATAATTTGCTACAGATCCAGCTTGTATCAGGAGAAAAAAGTCCATTTACAAAGCATGAGAATCTTTTAAGCGAGAGTTCAATATTATATCCTCCGCTAATAGAATCTTGTGATCTGTAATGGAATGCTTATTCATTAAATTGCGTCTGTGGAAGTCAAATAATAATAATTTAGTTGATGCTTGTTAGAAAATTAAGTAAACATTAGTATTGCTATTCAGTTCTAGTTGACACCTACACACTTTAATATGTACCAAATAGTATATTGCTCAACCATAGCCAGTCCTTTAAAGAATGGAATAGCTATGATTGGACAGTATAGTATTTAATACGCAAAATATATATTATTACCTACATTACAGTACGTATATATATATGTATATGTATGTATGTATACGCACTCTAATGTAAGTAATAATATATATTTGCACATATATATATATTAAAAATAATACATATATTAAAATATGATTTAATGTTATGATTTAATGTTAGTTAATGTCAGTTAATGTTATACTTTAATGTTATGTACAACGTCATGTATTAAGTCATATCAGATAGAATTGAAAAATTTAATTATAAATTTTAACTTCCATATGTGTAGATACATTTCTCATTCAATTATCCTGTTGATATAAGCGCTGCATATACATATCAAACTTACGCATACAGATTAAATTATCTGTATCACATAGTTACATAGTTGAAGTAATCTATAATTAATTACATAAATAATTAATTACATAGTTGAAGCAATATATATAGTAATATATGTATGTGTAGTGCTTGTATCATTAGAAAATTTTCATGAGAAATGTATGTAGGTGTACATAGCAAAGTCAAAATACTATATAATTAAGTTTTTAATTCTCTTATGATATATGACGTTGCTTTTGTACATGACACGTTAAATGATATTTTATCTTATTTCGTGCAGACAAAATTAAATTATCTATATCGTATTAATAATAACTAAAGTAATATATATAAATAGCAATATAAATGTGTTCTTATACCATTACGATATTTTTATGAGAAATGTATGTATGCACATAGGAAGTTAAAATATAATAATATAATAAATATAATAATTACATAATTAGGTTTTTCAATTATATTTTATATGAGTTATGACATACATGACATTGCTTTTGCATATAACGCATTAAATTAATTTCATTTTTATTGCTTGCAGTAGGCAAAAAATGATATACACAAATGTTTTGATAGCAAAGAGCACTGATTTCCCAAAATTTCAACAGATGAATGTGCAGACACGTTGATGTTTTCATAACATTATACAAGATTCTAATAGTGAATAGTTAATAATAATAAATTCTCGTTTAAAAGAATCTCATATTTTGTTAATGAATTCTTCTTTGATATTTGCTGATAGGTCTGCTATGCAAATTACTTTTTAATGCATAAGTTACATCGCTCTTCATTTTTTTGTATCTGAAACAAGCGTATAAAAATATTAATAAAATATATATATAATATATATAATGTAAAATTTGGTGAAAAAATGTGAAAAAATTCATAAAGATACACATATCACAAACAGATAATAATCCAAAACGATAAGAAAACAATTTGCAATATTATAAACTTCTTTGATAACACTGATGAAAATATTGTTCAAAACACAATAATGTGTTAGCAGGAATATGAAAAAGTCATGTATCACTGAAAATAAGAAAAATTTATTGTTTATTACTATGTTTATAGGAATGTCATTATACTGCATTCTTGCATGTTAAACAACAAAGAATAAAATCACACTCCCGAAATAAATGTATCAATATAATGCTCAAACAAGAAACTTTTTCATACGACAATGAAAATAACTAATTTTATATATATATATATATATATATATATATATATATATATTCTCTGTTAGGGCCTGAGCAGAATGGCTGCCTTATCATTTTAAGACTGTTTTATGCCTTAAGTCTTTGTCTTAGGTAACGCACAATACTGTGTCTTATGTCTCGAGTCTTATGTATACGCGAACGTTTATTTCTTACAAACGTTCGCGTATATATAAGACTTATATAAAACATCGTCTTAAAATTATAAGGCATAGTTTCTGATTGTATTATTTCATGTCCTTTATAAATGCAACACGATAATTTTAAGAGAGGTTAGGAAATCTGTCATGCAGTAGGCAATGGCCGCGTTCGGCAGACTCAACAGTTGGGCAACATTACTAGATTTTCCGATGTAAATCGACTGGCCGGTTCTGAAAGTAGAAACCAATCAGGTTCGATTGCTACTTAGCGGTTGAACATGATTGGTTTCTACTTTCAGATCCGACCAATCAACGTCGAATTACATCGGAAAATCTAGTAATGTTGAGTCCGCTGAATGCGGCCAATGGGTGCATCCAGAAGCACAACCGCTCACTGAGCGGCTAAGTAGCAATCGAATGTGATTGGTGAATTCAAAGATAAAAACCAATCACATTCAATCGCTACTTAGCTGCTCAGTGAGCGGTTGTGCTTCTGGATGCACCAAATGTAAAAGAATGTAATGAATGAAGAATACAGAAATATGAATAATAAAAATATTATTGTTCAATATTACTGTTCTTCTACATTGCCTACTGCATGACAGATTTCCTAACCTCTCGTAAAATCATCGCGTTGCATTTGTAAAGGGCATGAAATAATATAATCAGAAACTAACAATAATATATATATGCATATATAAAAGAAAATTAGTGATTTTAATTGTCGTGTAAAAAAAGTTTCTTGTTGAGCATTATATTCCTTCACCTGATACATTTATTTCGGGAGTGTGTTTTTATTCTTCGTTGCTTAACATGCAAGAATGCATATAAATGACATTTCGATGAATATAATAGTAAACAATAAATTTTTCTTATTTTCAGTGATACATGACATTTTCATATTCTTGCTAACACATCATTGTATCTTGAACAATATTTTCATCAATGTTACCAAAAAACTTTATCACAATGCAAGTTACTGTTTCCTTATCTTTCAGATTATTATCTGTTTGAACTGTGATATGTGTATCTATGAATTTTTTCACATTTTTTCACCAAATTTTACATTATATATATTATATATATATTTTATTAATATTTTTATACGCTTGTTTCAGATACAAAAAAATGAAGAGCGATGTAACTTATGCATTAAAAAGTAATTTGCATAGCAGACCTATCAGCAAATATCAAAGAAGAATTCATTAACAAAATATGAGATTCTTTTAAGCGAGAATTTATTATTATTAACTCACTATTAGAATCTTGTATAATGTTATGAAAACATCAACGTGTCTGCACATTCATCTGTTGAAATTTTGGGAAATCAGTGCTCTTTGCTATCAAAACATTTGTGTATATCATTTTTTGCCTACTGCAAGCAATAAAAATGAAATTAATTTAATGCGTTATATGCAAAAGCAATGTCATGTATGTCATAACTCATATAAAATATAATTGAAAAACCTAATTATGTAATTATTATATTTATTATATTATTATATTTTAACTTCCTATGTGCATACATACATTTCTCATAAAAATATCGTAATGGTATAAGAACACATTTATATTCCTATTTATATATATTACTTTAGTTATTATTAATACGATATAGATAATTTAATTTTGTCTGCACGAAATAAGATAAAATATCATTTAACGTGTCATGTACAAAAGCAACGTCATATATCATAAGAGAATTAGAAACTTAATTATATAGTATTTTGACTTTGCTATGTACACCTACATACATTTCTCATGAAAATTTTCTAATGATACAAGCACTACACATACATATATTACTATATATATTGCTTCAACTATGTAATTAATTATTTATGTAATTAATTATAGATTACTTCAACTATGTAACTATGTGATACAGATAATTTAATCTGTATGCGTAAGTTTGATATGTATATGCAGCGCTTATATCAACAGGATAATTGAATGAGAAATGTATCTACACATATGGAAGTTAAAATTTATAATTAAATTTTTCAATTCTATCTGATATGACTTAATACATGACGTTGTACATAACATTAAAGTATAACATTAACTGACATTAACTAACATTAAATCATAACATTAAATTATATTTTAATATATGTATTATTTTTAATATATATATATGTGCAAATATATATTATTACTTACATTAGAGTGCGTATACATACATACATATACATATATATACGTACTGTAATGTAGGTAATAATATATATTTTGCGTATTAAATACTATACTGTCCAATCATAGCTATTCCATTCTTTGAAGGACTGGCTATGGTTGAGCAATATATTATTTGGTACATATTAAAGTGTGTAGGTGTCAATTAGAACTGAATAGCAATACTAATGTTTACTTAATTTTCTAACAAGCATCAACTAAATTATTATTATTTGACTTCCACAGACGCAATTTGATGAATAAGCATTCCATTACAGATCACTTTATCGACAAAAGACAAGATTTTCGAAGTTCACAAATGTGTTTGATATTAAAACACAATAATGAGATATTAAGACAATAGTAGATGTTTAACAATATAATATATGATATACGTTAGAATACCTGTCACGTATGCAGTAAGCAACGATGCCGGCAGAAAAGAGATGCAACACGTTTCCACCTTTACTAAAAACTCATTATCCTAAAATTAAATGCAATTATCTAATGTTAAACCGAATATGTATTCCAAAAAATTACATATTTTCGACAAGTGCTATGTTCGATTGCACCTGTGTTCCGATCAGGACTTCGGGACTGTGTCCGATCGGGCCTGTGTCCGATCGGGTCTGTGTCCGATCGGGACTGTGTCCGATTGAAACCGTATGTGTCCGATCGGGGTTGTGTCCGATCGGGTCTGTGTCCGATCGGGTCTGTGTCCGATCGGGACTGTGTCCGATTGCAACCGTATGTGTCCGATCGGGGTTGTGTCCGATCGGGTCTGTGTCCGATCGGGTCTGTGTCCGATCGGGTCTGTGTCCGATCGGGACTGTGTCCGATCGGGACTGTGTCCAATCGGGTCTGTGTCCGATCGGGACTGTGTCCGATTGCAACCGTATGTGTCCGATCGGGACTGTGTCCGATAGGGTTCGTGTCCGATCGGGTCCGTGTCCGATCGGGTCTGTGTCCGATCGGGACTGTGTCCGATCGGGAAATTTCGCTGTGTCCGATCGGGAATGTGCGCAATCGGGACTCACTCGTTTGTAAGATAGAATGTAAGGTAGTCATAAGCCGAAGATTAGTCATAAGTTAGTATTATATAAAGCGAGCGGTTGTCGGACAAGCGGTGTCGTCCCTGCGTGGCGAATCACAGCATATGTTCTGTTTTACGCTTTATGCTTTATGATTTATTTTTATTTTTATTTTTAGTTTATTTTTTCTTATTTTTATTTTTATCTGTATTCCTTTATTTTTATTTTCATTTTTGTTTATTGTATTATATTGTATTTATTTTTTATTTTCTTTCTATTTTCTTTTTGTTTTCATTTTGGTTTGCGTGATTCTGGATTTTTTCTGTTAAAGGGTTGTAAGAGGTTCGGGTACGCTCCTCGAAAAAGCGCCTTCAATCCCCAAGGCGGACGAATAAAGATATATATCTATTTATTTGTATATATTTATATTATGTTATTTATTAAACTTTTTAATCTTTCTTACTATTTATTAAAATTTTTAATCTTTCTTACTGTTTACTTATATACAGGGTGATTCTAAATAACTTTATGCTTTTGCAAAAACATAATCTTGACCGAATTCTAAGACGATTTTTCCTTTGGCAAAATTTCGTCCGAAGCTTAGTTTTTGAATTATTAAAGGAAGTAGTTAACGTATGACGGGTCGAATACAAGAGGCAGGCAAGGGTGGCGCGATTCACCGTCAGACGCGGGTGCTTACGCGGGACGAAAATTTGCCAAAGGAAAGATCGTCTTAAAATTCGGTCAAGATTATGTTTTTGCAAAAGCATAAAGTTATTTAGAATCACCCTGTATATATAAATGTCAAAATTAAACATTTTTTTAGGAATTTACTTTAGAATATTATTATTATTCATTTTTTTAAATTATTATTTAAAAAATTATTAATTTCTTTTTTATTATTATAAATACAAAAATAATTTTTTTAAAGAGTAGTATATACTTTCAAAATTAAAGTAAAAATAATATGTAAAAACAATATGTTGATCATTAATAAAGAGAAATAGATAAATATTAAGGATATAATGACATATAATTTTTATTATTTCTTTTTTGAACAAATCAATAAATTAAATTAGGAATATATAATTAAATTAAAAAATTACATAATTAAATTAAAAATTATTAGACAAAATTAAAATTCAAAGATTATTATTTGATGAACTGCAACTCTTCTTATTCTGCATCTAAAAAAGAAACTATATTAATTTTAATAATTAAAATTTTTAAGAAATATATATTTATATAATATTAATTTATATACACAAATATATATATATATATATATATATATATATATATTTGTCTTGCTTAAAATCAAAATGACGTTGGTGCAATCGGGCGTAAATAATAGATATAAAAATGATAAATTTACTTACCTGCAATATGAATAATCGCAGTAATATGAATATTTTCAAACAGCGTATTATCAAAACTTAAAATGATATTTAATTTGACACAAAACAAATGAAAATTATTTAAAAACAGAAACAATATCTTACGTGAATATGCATACGTATATCGAAATAAATTTAACAATTGACTTGTATGTTTTTTTTTATATGTATGTATACAGGGTATCTTAATCACACACATCAAATGTTTAAATAGTAATATAAGTTGCGGTCGAGAATGCGCTACGAATGATTCAAATCATCATTCTATTTTTGTTCTACATTCCAGAAGAATAAAGATAGAGTGATGTTTTAAAGCATTCGTAGCACATTCTCGATCGCAGCCTATATTGCATAGCTGAAGGAAATAAATGGCGCGCGCAAAGCGCGCGCTTTATAATATTCTAGTTTTAATTAAATATTTAGTGATAGTAAATAAATTGCTCATTTGTTTTAACTAAATATGTAGCTCTAGTAATTAAATGTTTATTAACTATTATAAAATTGCTTATTCTTTTAAATTAAACATTTAGTAATAGTTATCACAGTTTTAATTTCCCCTTAGGATGATTTAGTTTTAATTACCAAATATCTGATAATACTTATCAAATATATTATTTTTTACTATCAAACATTTAATTACAATTACCAGATTTTTTAATTTCTCGTTATCATGATTTAGTTATAATTACCAAATATCTGATAATACTTATCAAATAATACTTGTCAAATTACTTTTTGTTATCAAACATTTAATTATAATTACCACGTTTTTTAATTTCTAGTTATCATGATTTGGTTATAATTATCAAATATCTGATAATACTTATTAAATATATTATTTTCTGAGCGAAGCGTGGCACAGTAGACAGCGCACTAGCCTAGAAAGCCAAAGGTTTCGGGTTCGATTCCCGGTAGAACCGAAAAATTGTATACACTCGCTCCTCTCTCGGAAGGCAATGGCAAACCACCGAGAAAATCTTGCCAAGAGAATTTCTCTAATCTAGCCGTTCGGAATCGGCATTAAATTGTAGGTCCCATATACGTGTGATAATCTGGTGTGCAACACAGGTATATGAAAGAGAGATCACCATGTTCGAAATCGAACGAAAGACTGGGAAGAAGATATTATTTTCTGCTACCAAAATTTGATTAGTTATTAAAGTTTTGTTAAACGAATCAAATTTGTAATTGAATGAATTAAATTTAAATAGTCTAAACTAAATATTTTATTTACTCAATTAATTTTTTTTGTAATTTTTACCACACATTTAATTAGCACTATTTACCCAAATCATTTAGTAATTGTTATTAAATTCTAGTGTTTACTACTAAATTCTTTTTTCAGTGTGGTTTTCAAAAACCAAAATGTTGCAATATTTTTCTAAAACATTTCAAGGATCTGTCTTGAAATTTTCCGAACTGGTATTATAGAGTATAACAAAAAAATAACTGTGAAAATAAATGTATTTATCTGCAATGCTCCCGCAAAATCGTTCATCAAAGGAATTAAGAGACATAATGCATATTTCGGATGCAATAATTGCATTCAAGAGGGAGATTGCATACAAAATCGAGTAACGTATCCAGAAATTAATGCAATATTAAGATCAGACGAATCGTTTAAATTAAAACAACAAGAAGAACACCATAAAGTGACTTCACATCTTGAAGATTTAAATATGGAAATGGTTACCCAATTTCTTTTAGACTATATGCATCTCGTACTATTAGGAATAATGAAGATTATTAAAATTTTGGATTAAAGGTAAACAATGTCCGTATGGCTGCAACTCAAATAACACTTCAAATTCCTTGTTATCAATGCCATTATTCCTACCCAAGGAATTTGCTAGAAAGCCGAAGAAATTAGATGAGATCGATCGATTTAAAGCGACTGAATTAAGGCAATTATTATTATATACTGGGCCAGTAATCTTTCTTAAGACATTATCACGTGATAAATATATTCATTTTTTGAGTCTGAGTGTAGCAATTCGAATTTTATGCAGTAAAAAATATTGTACACAACTGCTTGATTATGCACATAGTTTATTATTACGGTGTATTATATGGTGACGAACATATATCATATAACGTGCATAATTTAATTTATCTATGCTATTATGTAAAATTATGGGTATTATTAGATGAATTTAGTGCGTTTAAATTCGAAAATTATATGCAAAAAATTAAATCAAAAGTTAGAACTTCAAGTCGACCATTAGAACAATTAGTCAATCGTTGTATAGAAGAAGATAATTTAAATATAAAAAATATAAAAAAAATTATCCAATACCAAAATTACATATTATAAATGGCAGAAAGATAATAAAATCGTTTCAGTGCAAAGATTTTTATCTTAGTACAAAAACTGCTGATAATTGTTGTTCTTTGTTAAATGGTACAACTATTTTGCTTAATTTTTTTAAAAATTTATTTAAAAAGTGAACAGATTTATGTTATTGGTAAAAAATATTTAAATGTTAAATCATTTTTTCATATCCCATGCGACTCTTTAAATATTGGTATTAAACAAATTAATGAATAACAATACGAGCTAATTACTGTCCCATTATCTGATATTAAATCAAAATGCGTAAAATTGCCTTTATATGACGAAAAAGCTGTAATATTGCCTTTATTACATTACCAAGAGATATGTTTATAGCGAGTATTGATATGAATAGAATATAAAATTAAAACAGTGATAAATTATTTAATAAACTTTATTTTTTCAGATTATTAATAATGGCAAAAAATTTCGCTGTCGTAAACTTTTCCAAGCGATGGGAATAATGAAGAAGAGATCGTATCAGAAGTTCCATCTTTGTGGCTTCGTTCCAATTTAACAAAATGCTGATGGCCATCGGTAAAAAATATTAATATCTTTATCGCAAAACAAATTCCACCTATTACTGGTGATCCTAAGTGGTCTTTATATCCTATTAAATTTCATGGATATTATGGTAATTTATATTTTAGTTATTTTTTATGATGTAATTATTTTTTAAGATTTTTTAAAAATCATCTTTTAAATTTTGCGGTTTTGTTTCAATCAAGATTCATTAGATCAGGCTAGACAGAGAGCAACGAACTATTCTTCAAGCAAAGATAGCAATGTAAATCAAATAAAAAAGTTACGTACACCATGTAGAAAACAGTTGCCAAAAACTATTATTTCTGACAATGAATCTGAATCTGATTCCGATATCACATCAATTATACCACTTCCACCAGATCTTACAGATAAAAATGTCTCAGTCAACAAAATCTCAAATATTTTTAATTCATCAGCTGTGTGTGAAAATCTTGATTTGGACATCCTTGAGGGATCTATAGTATCGCATAAAAGTAATAGCTTATTTTAGTTCTTTTATTCTATTTATTTATATTATCTAATAAAGCGCTTTTTATTAAAAATTATAGTTCTAATTCCTGTTTATTGCGTGATTTTTCTAATACTTTTTTAATATTTGTAGGCATACAGGATTTACATACATTAATAACACAAATATCTGATAAAATGGAAGGTTTTGTATTTATTTTCTGTCTTATAATCTTATTAATACTTTTTGGTACTGTTTAATCAATATTATTGATTTTTTCAGAGCATTTTCAAAAAATATATGTAGCTGTAACTGGTGTTTCATTAGGAATACAAGATCTGAACGTTCGTTTAAAAGAAATAGAAAAACAAAATAATCAACATAAGCTTGAAGCTTTGGATATATCGAATATACAGCGATCTTTCCCGCTTAAAACAATTATGAGGTTTAGCTTTTGAAAACAGTTTGTCACACAATGCAGATGAGTATAACAAATTTGTAAGTTTAATTAGGGATTTAATCATTTGAATGCGTTTCATCTAAATAGATCAATAAAAATTTTATTATCGATATATTTTATTTCTAAAGATGCTGTATATATCTCGCATAGGCGGAAGATCCGCTAAGGAAAATTTAATTCGTATATATCGCATTTTATTTTCTAATGAAGTTGCCAAACAGTCATCCTGGAAAGGATTACGTAATCATTTTAAAATTTCTGGTTTAAATTCTATATTAATGGGTATACAAGAGATAATATTATATTTTTTTCACACTTACAAAATACCATATTTAATTCATATTTAAAATTTCTGTAATAATTTAGCAACAATTTCGAGTCAACATCAATTCACAAACAAAGAGTTTGAAGATATCACCAAAGAATGGTTTCGCTAAGGTGCTCAGAGACTTAGCAGACAAAAGGATGATACCCAAGAAATAAATCCGCAAGCTACTTAAGGGGATGCTGAACCTTACTTTTTTATCGACAAAGCATTATAATTTTTGGGTATATGCCATTTTTTATTGTCTACATAGAATTAAAAATCCTTTTCTACGATTGAACTATAGATGCAAACGGACACGGCGACACTGATTATATACTGAGAAAGGAAACAAAATATAAAATTATATATTCATTTATCGACTTCTTAGATCAACATGGCGTCTAAAGCTATCACCTCATAAAGACATTACCCTTGTATAAATGTTTTGTAGCTTTTATGCATAAAACAATAGCACAGCCGTTAGCGGACTGCACAGTAAAAACGTATGAAACTATGAAAATTGAGTTTAATAGTCTAATTAATAAATGGCATGTACCCAAAAATTTCGGTCCGTATGTACCTGAGATGTCGGTAAAATGAAGTGAAAAAAGCAGTAATTTTAGTTCACAAATAACGTGATAGAGAGCGCTGCAATTATTTTGTTAGACAAAGTACGAATGTCACGTTTCAGACAGAGAAAGACAAATCAAGCTTGTGAGAATAGTAATGTAATTACGGCTATTGATATAATAAGTAATAATAAGAAAAAATATTAATAAACTAATAATATATAACTCTATGTATATATATATATATATATATATATATATATAAACTAATAATATATGTATACATGATTTTCTTTATTTTATTTTATTATACATACATATGTACACACACACACGTGTAAAAATTGATGTGGAACTGTAACAATTATATATATATATATATATATATATATATATATATATATTAATTGTTACAATTCCACATAAATTTTTACAGTTGTAATATAGAAGCTTGCTCATATTATATTGATTTGGAGGAATAAAGGAATATAATAAATCTGTGTAAGAATTTATTTTATAATCTTTTTTACAGTGCTTTTAATGTGAGTGGATGTGTGTGTGTGTGTGTGTGTGTGTGTGTGTGTGTGTGTGTGTGTGTGTGTGTGTGTGTGTGTGTACGCACTATATAAAAAGAACAAACTTAGTTACAATAATATATTTTTTTTTAATATAGATACGCATAATGCACAATACAATACAATAGAAATAAAAGTTATAATAATGAAATAAAATATAAGTATTAATGTGTGTGGATGTGTGTGTGTGTGTGTGTGCGCACTATAAAAAAATAAATGTAATTTCAAAATTTTTAAGAATAAACAGTTACAATAATATATTTTTTTTTACTATAGATATGCATAATGCAATACAATACAATAGAAATAAAAATTATATTTGAAATAAAATATATTAATAGTATTAATGTGTGTGGATGTATGTGTGTGTGTGTGCGCGCGCACTATATAATAAAAAATAAATGTAATTTTTTTCAAAATTTTTAAGAATAAACTTAGTTACAATAATATATTTTTCTTTAATATAGATATGCAAATTGCATAACTATATTAAAGAAAAATATATTATTGTAACTAAGTATGTTCTTAAAAATTTTTAAATTACATTTATTTTTTTTGTACAGTGCGCCACACACACACACACATCCACACACATTAATACTATTAATATATTTTATTTTATTAATATAATTTTTATTTTTATTATATTGTATTGCATATCTATATTAAAGAAAAATATTGTAACTAAGTTTATTCTTAAAAATTTTGAAATTACATTTTTTTTATATAGTGCAATACAATGGAAATAAAAGTTATATTAATAAAATAAAATATATTAATAGTATTAATGTGTATGGATGTGTGTGAATGTGTGTGTGTGTGTGTGTGTGTGTGTGTGTATGTGTGCATGTAATGAGGCCGGAGGCAGCACCATTTTTCTTCTCTCTGAAAAAAATAATAATATTTTATATAATATTGAATAAAAACGTTTCATATAAATACATAAAAATAAGTGAAACAGATTCTTACAGATTCTAGGTGGTAGCGGCGCATATCCGGGTGGAATTGCGTATCCCGGCGCTGCTGTGTACCCCGGCGCTCCTGTGTACCCCGGCGCTGCATAGCCCGGCGCTGTGTATCCCGGCGCCATGTAGTTTGGTACCGAGTATCCCGGTGCAGATGCCGGTACATAATATGCAATATAAGTCGGCATATAAGCCGGTGGTGCTGGTAGTGCTGGCGGCACTGTATAGATTGGTGTCGGCATCATTTGAGATACAGGTGCGTACGCCCGACCGGCTCTTCCGCTGCTCCTTATTAACGGCCCGCCTTACCGCTTCATTGATGCGCTGAAATATTTAAAAAATTACATTTTATAAATTTCTACGTACGCAAACACACACGCGTAAACAATTTTGAACTTACCTTATTTAATCGATTTTCAATTAATATACGTGGAGAGACGTCGTGCGGAGAAACATGCCGGTCGTGCGTACGCACCGTCGGTGTCTCGATCCGTGCCGGTGTCTCGATCCGTACCGGTGTCTCGGTCCGTGCCGGTGCCTCGATCCGTGCCGGTGCTTCGATCCGTGCTGGTGTCTCAATCCGTGCCGGTGTCTCGATTCGAGCTGGTGTTGATCATTTTTTTATCCATGATCATCCGTTGATCATTTTTTTATCCATCTGAGGCGGTGGCAGCGTACGGCTGCCTGCTGCACGATCACTTTTTTCTAAAAAATGTAAAAATAATAAAATTATAAAAACATATTCAAAAATTCAAATAAAACTGAGTGTACTTAAAATAAAGTGCATATACATACTCAGTACTTCTGATTCTTTCAGCGCCGGTGCACCACGTGTAAGATATGTACCTTCACTCTGCTGAAAAATACATAACACAATTTATAAACATCCATTGAAAACATTCAAATAAAATAAATTGGCAATGAGTCAAAAAGATCAAAAGATCAAAATGTACGCCATCATTGATAATATATTCTGCTTTAGGCTGATGGCAAAGAACGGTCGTAGTCGTGGACGTAAGGTAAGACAGAGAAAAACGTATATGTAAGTAGCATGTATATTTTTCTTTGCCTTACTTTACGTCCATGATTACGGCGTAAGCGCTAACATCTCGTTCTCTGCCATCAGCTTTACGATCATTATCGATTCTCACTTTATTTAATAAAATATGATTATAGAAGAGAGAATAGAGAGAGAAAGAGAATAAGAAAATAATATGTAAGAGAAAGAAATATGATATACTTACTTTTACGCATTGGAAACGTCCAAAGAAGAACGAGGAAGTGAGGTTGAATACCAGGAAAACTCTTTTGGAAGAGCCACGAGCCACGAGCACACGAGCCACGAGCACACGAGCCACGAGCCACGAGCCACGAGACACAAGCCTGCACGAGCCTGCAGGGCCTGCACACGTCTCGAGTAACGACGAGCAGTGATGCCAAATTTCAGACGCCACGCGCCGGTCCGTATTACTATGGCTGCGGTCGGGAAGACGCTCTGGATGCTTTGAAACATTATTCTATCTTTGTTCTACATTTCATGAGAATAAAGATAGAATGATGTTTCAAAGCATCCAGAACGTCTTCCCGACCGCAGCCTATAAGTTGCGGACTCGGTTGGGATTGACCAGAGCAAAGCAATTTGCCGGCCAATTACTGTAATACTTTAGATAGCAAAGGACAGATAGTAATATTTTCCATCTCCTTCCTACTAAGCCGGCAACGAAATTGACTGACGATGAACTACTCGCTTCTTTACGCGCGATAATTTTTACCTTTTTATTTATTAAACTAAAAATATATATTTATATTATATTATGTTATAATAAAATTGTTATATTAAATTAAATTTTAATATATAAAATTTAATATATTATATGACAACTGACATTATACTGCTCTGCAGTCTTCGCTAGTTACGTTATAATAAATATTTTCTCATATGAAATATTCTACATTCTCTTATAATACTTTACCATAATTTTAGCTTCATGTTTTGAAATACATATATATATATATATATATATATATATATATAATATATATATATATATATATATATAATATATATCATATATATATATATATCAAATATATATTAAATATATATATATATATATATATATATATATATATATATATATGTATTTCAAAACATGAAACTAAAATTATGGTAAAGTATAGAGAATGTAGAATATTTCATATGAGAAAATATTTATTATAACGTAACTAGCGAAGACATGCAGAGCAGTATAATGTCAGTTGTCATATAATATATTAAATTTTATATATTAAAATTTAATTTAATATAACAATTTTATTATAACATAATATAATATAAATATATATTTTTAGTTTAATAAATAAAAAGGTAAAAATATCGCGCGTAAAAAAAAGCGAGTAGTTCATCGTCAGTCAATTTCGTTGCTGGCTTAGTAGGAAGGAGATGGAAAATATTACTATCTGTCCTTTGCTAG